>JAJSRW010001819.1:17500-51754 GCA_022414725.1 Microglena sp. YARC | reverse complement strand
GATTTGAAGAGTGAAGGCCGCATTGGTAGTTCGAGGGGCACGCACATAAGGGCTGATGTGAAAGGTCCTGGCTGGGACCAATCCAGTCGAAGCAAAGGCAATCAAGCCATGCCGCAAGCCAATACATGGCCAAGTCAAGTCTATAGCCATGCTAAGTCAAGGTTCAAGCACAAGCCAAAGCAAGTTACGGCTGTTCACCAGTCCCAGTGATACAGTTCTGGGGATTGAATGGGAGGGGGGATGGTGAGGGGATGGGTGGAGAGGTTTAGGGATAGGGGGGGGGGGTAGATGAGGGACGTATGGGAATCCAGTGGGGGCACAGGATATAGGAGGCACTGAGGGGACGCTCTCTGTTGGACTATAATCCAGTTGAAGCCAGTCTGGGGAGGGGAGTAGGAGGAGGGAGGGAGAGGAGGTTTGAGTCGTGAATGGGGTGGGTGGCAGGTGTGTGTGCGGTGGGGTGTAGATGCGAGGCGCGTTGGGAATCCAGGGGGCCTCGCCAGGCATTGAGGGACCAAGAGGTTTTCCCAGCTGTTGACTAATCCAGGTGCCAGCCAGTTGGGAGGGGAGGAGAGGAGTGTGCGTATGTCTGGGTGGGTGGTGGTGGGTGGGTGGGTGGGGGTAGATGAGGGGCGTTGGGATCCAGGGGGGCACAGCAATATAGGGGACAAAGGAGGGGTGTTCAGCTGTTGACTAATTCCCAGTGAAGCAGTCTGGGGAGGGGATGGGTGGAGGGAGGTGTGCGACGTTCGTCATCAGCAGTCGGTGTGACGGGGGAGGGGGGAGGGGGGGGCAGAGGCGGGGGGTAGGGCGGGAGGAGGGGGGAGTGATTTTAAGATTGGGCAAAGTTAGGGGGGCCAAAGGGGGGGCATGGCCACATATGGGCGTGACGGGGCCAAGGGGGGCACGGGCACATATGGGGAAAGAGGTTCCGGCTGGTTGAACAGTCCAGTGAAACAGTCTGGTGGGTTGCATTTGGGAGAGGGGTGGGGGGGGGGGGGAGGGAGTGGAGAGGGTTCAGGAGGTTAGGGGTTGGGGGTTGAGGAGGACATGAGGAGGGGGGGGGGGGGGGGATTTGAGATTAGCGTGGCATTGGGGTTCAAGGGGGCCCGGCACATTATAAGGGGCATTAGGAAAAGGTCCTGGCGAGGGATGCCGACCAATCCAGTGAAGCAAAGGCAAATCGAGCCAAGCAAGCCCAATACATGCCAAGTCAAGTCAAGCAATGCTAAGTCAAGCCAAGCCAAGTCAAGCCATGCCCAAGCCATGCCAAGCCATGCCAAGCCAAGCCACCAAGCCATGCCATGGCCAGTCAAGCCATGTCAGCCCAGCCAAAGCAAGCTAAGCCATGCCCACGCCACGCCACGCCCAGCCAAACCAGCCAAGCCAAGCATGTAGCCATAGCCAAGTCAGCATAAGCCAAGCCATGCCACGCCGACGCCAAGCCATGTCAAGCCAAAACCAAGCCAGCCAAAGTCAAGCTAAGCCAAGGCCATGCACAAGCCATGCCAAGCCCCAGCCCAAGGTAGTGTCAAGGCCATCAAGCCATGTCAAGCCATGCCAAGCCATGCCAAGCCATCAAGCCAAAGCAAGCCATGCACGCCACCGCCAAGCCATGTTATGTCACCATGTGCCAATGCCATGTTCAAGCCATGTCAAGCCATATGTCAAGCCATGCCAAGCCATTGCCAAGCCATTGTGCCAAGCTAAACCATGCCATGCCAAGCCCATGCCCACGCCAGCCACAAGCCAATGTCAAGCCATAGCCATGCCACGCCACGCCAAGCCATGCCAAAGCCGCCAGGCCAAGCCATGCATGTTCAACCAAGCCATGTCAAAGCCATGCCCAAGCATGTCAACCATTGCCAACCATGCCAACCATCATGTTCAACAAGCCAATCAAAGCTAACCATGCCACGACCACGCCAGCAAGCCAAAGCCATGTCAACCATGTCAGCCATGCCAAGCCATGCCAAGCCATGTCAAGTCATGTCAGCCAAGGCCATCAAGCTAAGACATGCCACGCCACCCGCAGCCAAGGCATGTCAAGTCATGTCAAGCATGCCAAGCCATGCCAAGCCATGCCAGCCATACGCCAGGTCAACGCCAAGCCCCAAGTCAAGCTAAGCATGCCACGCCACACGCCACCGTGCCAGCCAAAGGCATCAAAGCCATGTCAAGCCATGCCAAGCCATGCCAAGCACCATGTCAAGCCATGTCAAGCCCAAGCCAAGTCAACTAAGCCATGCCACGCACGGCCCCCCAGCCAAGGCATTGTTCAAGCCTGCCAAGCCTATTGCCACAAGCCATTTCAAGCCATGCAAGCCAAGCCAAGTCAAGCTAGCATGCCACGCCACGCCAGCCCAAGGCATGTCAAGCCATGCCAAGCCATGCCAAGCCATGCCATGCCATGCCAAGCCATGTCAAGCCATGTCAAGCCAAGCCAAGTCAGCTTAAAGCATGCCATGCCACGCCAGCCAGCCAAGGGCATGTCAAGCCAAAGCCAAAGCCATGCCATGCCAAGCCCAAGCCAGTCAAAGCCATGTCAAGCCAAGCACAAGTTCAAGCTAAGCCATGCCACGCCAGCCAGCCAAGGCATGTCAAGGCATGTCAACCATGCCAAGCCCATGCCAAGCCATGCAAAGCCATGCAAAGCCATTGTCAAGCAAGCCATAGTCAAGCTAATGCCATTGTGCACGCCAAGCCAGCCAAGGCATTGTCAAGGCATGTTCAAGCCATGCCAAGCCAAGCCATGCCAAGCCATGGCCAAGCCATGTCACCTGTCAAGCCAAGCCAAGTCAAGCTAAGCCATGCCACGCCACGCCACGCCAGCCAAGGCATGTCAAGCCATGTCAAGCCATGCCAAGCCATGCCAAGCCATGCTCAATCATGTCAGGCCAAAGCCAAGTCAAGCTAAGCCATGCCACGCCACGCCAGCCAAGCATGTCAAGGGCATGTCAAGCCATGCCAAGCCATGCCAGCCAGCCAAGCCATGTCAGCCATTGTCAAGCCAAGCCAAGTCAAGCTAGCCATGCCACGCCACGCCACGCAGCCAAGGCATGTCAAGCCATGTCAAGCCATTGCCAGCCATGCCAAGCCATGTTCCCCCAAAGGGGGGGCCATTTTTTGTTTTTCCCAAAGGGGGGCCCAAAAAAAGGGCCAAGTCAAGCTAAGACCATGCCACGCCATCGCCACGCCAGCCAAGCGCATTGGTTCAAGCCCATGTCAAGCCATTGCCAGCCAGCCTTCTCTCTGTGCGCGAGAGACACAATAGTCATCATAGCCCTATGTGCAAGCCAAGCATGTGCGAGCCAAGCCAAGTCAAGCTAAGCCATGCCAGCGCCACGCCACGCAGCCAAGGGCATGTCAAGCCCATGTCAAGAACCAAGCATGCCAAGGCCATGTCAACCATGTCAAGCGTACAAGTCGAAAGCAAGCCCGAATTGCCACGCCACGCCACGCCAGGCCAGGCATGTGCATTGTCAAGGCCAAGCCAATCTCCAAAAGCCATTGTCGAAAACCATGTCAAGCCAAAGCCAAGTCAAGCTAAGCCATGCCACAGCTCACGCCACGCAGCCAATGGCATGTCATTGTCAAGCCATGCCAAGGCATGCCAGGCATGCCAAGCCATGTTCAAGCCATGTTCAAAGCAAGCCAGTTCAAGCTAACGCCATGCCCACGTCCACAGCCTCCACGCCAGCTAGTGCCAAGGCACTCGGTATTGCAGCCATGCGTCAAGCCAATTGTGCCAAGACTCATGTCAAGCCATGCCAGCCTATGCCAAGCCATGCCGAAGCCATGCAAGGACATGCAAAGTAATTGGCCAAGCCAAGTCAAGCTAAGCCATGCCACGCCATCGCCACACCAGCCAAGGCAATCATCCCAGTGACGAAATCATTGCCAAGTCATACCAAGCCAAGCCATGGCGCACTCCACTACAAGACGTGCCAAAGCAGTCAAAATGAAAACCAAGACAAAGACAAACCCAAGCCAAACCATGCTACGCCACGCCACGCAAATAAAAACGAATCCAATACAAGAAAAGACAAGTAAAGGCCATCCTAGCCATGCCACGCCACTACAAGACAAGCCGAGGCAGTCCAAATGAAACCAAGCCAAGACGAAACCAAGACAAGACACAAACTCGCAAGCCATGCTACGCCACAACAAGACACGCCAAGGCAGTCCAAATGAAACCAAGCCAAGACAAACTGAGCCAAGCCATGCGATGCCAAGACAAACGAAACCAATACAAGCCAAGCAACGCCAATCTAAGTCAATACAAGCCAAGCCACACCAAGACAAACTAAATCCAAGCCAAGCCATACCACACCCACGCAGACAAACCAAGTCAAACCAAGTCAAACCACACCACACCATGCCACGCCAAGTCAAACCATGCCAAGTCAAAGTAATCCAAACCACACCACACCATGCCACGCCAAGTCAAACCATGCCAAGTCAAACTAATCCAAACCACACCACACCATACCACGCCAAGTCAAACCATGCCAAGTCAAAGTAATCCAAACCACACCACACCATGCCACGCCAAGTCAAACCATGCCAAGTCAAACCATGCCAAGTCAAACTAATCCAAGCCAAGCCATGCCATGCCACGCAAAGACAAACTAACAAGACAAGTCAAGACAACCCTTGCAACAGCACGACAAGACACGCCAAGTCAATCCAAGTAAAAACAAGCCAAGTCAAAACAAGTTAAGACAAAACAAGCCACGCCAAGCCAAGCCACTTCAAGACAAACTAAGCCAAGGGAAACAAATCCAAGCCAAGCCATGCCACGCCATGCCAAGACACACCAAGTCGAACAAGCCAAAAGGGAAAACAAAATTGAAGCCAAGCCACGCCACGCCATGCCATCCCAAGACACACCAAGACACACCAAGCCAAGGAAAACAAATCCAAGCCAAGCCATGCAACGCCACGTCAAGACACGCCAAGGCAATCCAAGTAAAAACAAGCCAAGTCAAACCAAGTCAAGACAAAACAAGCCACGCCAAGCCAAGCCACTCCAAGACACTCCAAGTCAAACCAAGCCAAGACAAGTCAAACCAAGCCAAGCTATGCCCTGCCATGCCATGCCATGCCACGCCAGGTGTCAAAAACATTGCCAAGGCAATCCCAAGTCAAACCCAAGACCAAGACAAGTCAAACCAAGCCAAGCTATGCCCTGCCATGCCATGCCATGCCACGCCAGGTCAAAACATGCCAAGGCAATCCAAGGCAAACCAAGCCAAGGTAAACCAAGCCAAGCCAACACGCCTAGTTATTCCAAGTCAAACCAAGCCAAGCCATAACCTAGACATCCATTGTGACCTGCAGCAAGAAAATCCGTTATCTTGGGAGTTAGGTGTGTGTGTGTGTGGGTGGTGTGTGGGTGTGAGGGTGGGTGGTGGGTGTGGGGTGTGGGTGGGGGGTGGGGGGAGTGGGTGGGGGGGTGGGGCGTCCAAGCCAAGCCAATTTGCATTGTTTGGTCGTGAGTGTGGTGGAATGGCTAACCACCAGGTGTGGGGTGTATATGGGCGCGTGTTTGTGAGGTGTGTATGTGAGTGTGTGTGTGTGCGTGGTGTGTGTGTGTGTGTTGTGTGTGAGAGGGGGGGCGGGGGGGGGGGGGGGGCCTTGCGTGCCGTGCGTGTATGTTTGTTTGTGTGTGTGTGTGTGTGTGTGTGTGTGTGTGTGTGTGTTGTATGTGTTGGTGGGTGGGTGTTGGTGGGTGTTGGTGGGTGGGTGTTGGTGTTGGTGTTGGTGTTGGTGGGGGTGGGGGGGTGGGGGTGGGGTGAGGGTGGCGTGGTTGTGTGTGTGTGTGGGGGGGGGGGGGGGGGGGAGGGGCTAACCCATCTGAACTAGGGTTTTGTTACATGTGCGACCCTACCTAGGAAGAGTCGAACGGAGGAAAGAGGTAGGAACGAGGTCATTCGCGAGCGAAGGTAGCGTTATCTGGTGACCCATCGGTCAAAGAACTCTCGATGCACTATCCACGTCAGTTGCGAGTAATCCGAGGTGACACCCGGACAGACCGCTCAAAAATTGAACGTTTCGTGCTGCATTGTTTCCCTCGTAACTACCAATCAAAAGGCTCGAACGTAGCACCCCCAGGACACCAAGGTACGCAATTTAGCACTTGAGCTACAGATAGCACCTTAAATTTAAGCTTGTTATGCGTGTTGCTTGCCTTTCTCTAGGCATGTCAGTGCTGTATCGGAAGAACATGATATTCGCAATTGCTCGCGCGTTTTGAGTTCCTGAGCTGGCGCAAATCTCTGCTGCTATCTGATACGTGCGCCCCATAGCTCATTCGCAATTTCTCGCGCGTTCTGAATTCCTGAGCTGGCGCTCTGCTGTTAACTGATATGTGCGCTCCATAACCCAGCACGTAGAGCCAGGCTCGCATTTATCGCAACTCACCGCACGGTAAAGTAGCCGGTCCCCCATACATCCCCAGGCTCTCTAAGCACACAGGGCAGCAAGGGCAGCAGGAAGAAAGCTTGTCCATGGCGTAATTGTAGCAGCAGGATACTAGGTGCGAAACGAGGAGAAATAGAAAGCTGGGTCAGCGGAAAGGTGTAGGAGGTGTAGTCTAGTTTCCAATGGCATGAGCTAATTGTCGTAGCAGGAGGCGAGGATCGATACAAGACAAGAGATTAAGGTTTTCTGATGTGACAGAAAGCAGATAGATATGGTATTCGTACGTGTGTGGGAAGGAGGCATGGAGGCAGGTACGACTGCTTGTCGAGTAGAATTAGCTAAATTTAATACGAGGGGTCTGACATACTCAGCTGGGTGTCAGCTCCTTCAGGCGGACTGAGGGAGTGGAGGGGAGTGGAGGGGAGGTTTCGGAGCTTGGGGAGATGGGTAACTGGGTATGGGTTCGGAGCTTGGGGACATGGGTTTCGGAGCATGAGTGGTCGGTGATATGGGTGGGTGGTGAGTTTGCAGTTAAGAATACACAAAATAACCCTTGCTCACCAGGGAATACCCAACCAGTCTACCAGATAACGCCCTTTCGTCAAGCTTGTTAAGCTTCTTCCCATTTACTAAGGTGACATAGCAAGGGCAACCAAACACACGTAACAACGACACAACAGGTACAACCCCAAAGAACAACTCATAAGGAGTTTTGTCTCCGTGATTGGGCAGCCGATTGCGAAGATAACAAGCACATAGGAAGGCATAGGGCCAGAAAAACTTAGCTAGCTTAGACTCCAAGTGGATACTCCTAGCTAAATTTTGTAAGACCCCATTGTACCTCTCCACAGTAGCATTCTGCTGAGCAGTGTACATCATCGACAACTCATGCACTGCACCAACCGATTTCAACCAATCCTCGAACTACTTTACCAAAAATTCCTTAGCCCTGTCAGACCTCAGACATTTGAAGACAAACCCATGTAGCTGAGTCATCCATCTGAGGATGGTAGTCTGAACTGCTAAGGGAGCTTCATCCCTGGACCTCAAGCACAATACCTCAGCATAGCCAGAGAATTGGTCTGTGAGACACAGAATATAAAACTCCCCACGCAAGCCCCTAATATGAACAGGTCCCATGATGTCTAAGTGCAGGCGTTGCAGAGGTGCACGGATCTCTGTCTTGCTTTCTTTAGGAAAAGGCATACGTTTTGCCTTAGCCTTCTGACAAGCATCACAAGGGATCTTGGCCAGTTTCTTCACTTGCTGTGGGGTGAGGGGTAAGTTCTTAACCATCTTACCTCTGACTAGCTTGTGCATGGCATCATAGCCAGGGTGACCCAGCCGCCTATGCCACAGCCATTCAGGGGTAGTAGGGATAACAACTCCACCATCCTCATCAACATCAAGTGCAAAAACAGGATAAGGGTCAGCACCAAAAGAACACCCACGGGGAGTGGTACAAGGCCTACAGGTGAACTTGTACACACCATGACTAGAGGCAGGAAAGGACCAGAGAACAGAAGAGGCCTGTGTGGCAGTACAGCTATGACTATCAAAATAAATCTGGCAGTGATGAGCATGAGCCACAGCATTTACTAACAGGAGGTTCACCGGACGGTTAGGAATGTAAGGTACATGGGATAGAGTGATTGGTGTTGGTAACCAATCACTACATAATACAATGGACCCACGTCCTTCTGACTGTTGAACCACACCATCACCAAATCGAACTGCTGGCCCATCTCTAGTAGCATCATACACTACGTACAAGGACAGGTCACCTGTGATGGACAGTCCAGCTCCAGAGTCCACATGCCAGACACCCTCAGACAGGCTCGGGCTACACACGTTGGAAAACTTCGTGTGACATGAGAAAAGGACAGAGCTTACCTCCTACTTCTTGGACAAAGCATACCCATCAATCTGGGCCTGCAAGGAGGACAGCTGCTTAGAAGTCAGCGAAGCTGGAAGGGCCAAGTTGACGGGCGCGGGTGCTTTACCCAGTGTTGTAACGGATTGGAATCGTTACACCATGGCGACATTCGGCAAAGGAGTTCATATGATGTCCGAGTACACATTCTCTAGTACATATACCGAGCCATACCGTTACACTTTTCCCTCCTCTAGGAGTCCGTCACGGACTCTTCGAGTTGTGGTAATCGGTTGGTGTATCATGTACCATGTGGTGACGTTGTACGTTTTCGGACAGATTCCGTTCCTTGCCGCGTACAGCGGAGCCCTGGTTCCGGGTCGAGAGGACCCGTAGGCTCTGGGAAATATTACTTCGCTCGCGGTCCCAGAACATGGGCACCGACGAAACCGCTTCATCAGCGATTCGAACTCGCGTCGGTGTTAACCAGCTCCGAAACCAGTGTAACGGATTGGAATCGTTTCACCTAAGCGACATTCGGCAAAGGAGTTCATATAATGTCAGTTACACATTCTCTAGTACACATAGCGAGCCATACCGTTACAAGTGCACCGTCCTTGCCCCAGAAGACAGTGTTGTTCGGAGTCCGTTCCCTCGGGGGCGGTGGTGTTTCCACTGCCAGGATAAGTGGCCATTGTAATCTTCTTCTTCTTCTTCTTGCCCCTTCGCAGATGCGGGAACTTCGTCCAACAGTGGTCCTCCGAGTGGGTCCTCTTGTTGGGGCATGGTCCCCAAGTGCACTCCAGGTGTCGCTTGGTGGAACCGGAACCCTGAGCACCAGATCCCTGCCCATGCTTGAATGCAGCATTGGCAGGAATCTGGGGAGAGTCCCGGGACCACCCAGGATGCCTGGAGTCCGACCTGGGGAGAGAAATGTTGAGAATGTCTAAAGTCCTATACTCAGCAAGACAGGACCAGTAATCAAGAGCAACTCCCAGGTGTCGCATCATACCATACTTGATGCGCAGGGAGTCGAAGCGCGCCAGACGAATACCAGCGATGATGACACCCATGGCGTAGTGCAGAGTCACTGGAACCTGAGCACTGCGGAGATCAGAGCAGTAACCCCGAACCCTGCGAAAGAAATCATCTAAGCGTTCGTCAGGGCGCATGGTTGCACCATGAAGCTCGTTCACTAACAGAGGAACCCCAGCAGCAAGAGTATCAGAATGCCTCTTCTGGATATCTAGAAAGATGTCCCGAGGAGTGGCATAGTCCTGATACATCTTGAAGAGGGGATCCGTCATGTGAGCGAGCATCATGGACAGGACCATGAACTCCTGACGGGGCAGGGGCAGTGCACTGAATCCCAACAGAGCAGGATCTACAGAGGACTCGCCATGAGAGGCCGAAGTGCCAGCAGGAGCAGGAGTCAGGGCGGGGAGCATATGACCTACAGACCGCCAGAAAATACTCCGCGGCTAGACCAGCGTCATACGCGCGCTGGTCATCTATGTTCCTGACCTTCGGCAGGGACCTAGCAAAGCACACTAACAGCTCAAAATCAGGCTTAACTGGACAGTGAGGGCGAGGAATCTTCACAAACTGGTAGCCTAGCTTCTCGTGCTCCCTACGTCGCACACCGCCAAACAAAACACAATTATCAGGAGGGTAGCGAATTCCTACAGGAACAGGCCCTAGAAATGACCGACACTTCTGTCCTAGCTCAGTGAGAGCCATCACACGACGCATACGACCCTTGCTATCAAAATTGGCCTGAGTTGCCTTCATATCAATCCTACCGTACAGTATGCGGTCCAAGGTACAGCATCCGTTTGCTCTCGACGGACAAGACGATAGGCCCGCAACTTCAGGTCCGGAGGAGGTCCTCCAGTGAGCAGATGCTCCCAAGATTGACACGACAGCGAGGGCCCCATGGGAGGGGCAGGAGGAGGGGCAGGAGGCATCTCCACCGGCGGAGGCGGAGGGGGCTCCTGCGAAGTAGTAGCAGATGAAGACTGCAAATTGTAGCCAGCGACAGCTCGCTCAAGGGCGCTGGCACTATGAATAAAACAGCATTTTACGAACTTGCTAATTCTCGGACAGGTATCGTAAAGTGAAAATCTACGAACCCCCCTCGTAATATGTCATGAGGACCCTTAGTAAAGTTTTGTCTATCATCTAAAGCATTTTACGAAGCCCAAATAGCAAATTACGAGGGGGGGTTCGTAGATCGAGAATCCCCATAGCCTGTTACGAAGCCTATGATCAATTTACGAACTGGATTCATCCCCAACGCAATTTACGAAGCCTATGTAGCAAATTACGAACTGGATTCATCCCAAATTGGTACGAATTCTCCCAAAATCACGGAGAATTCGGAACTTAGCTTCGTAAAACATAGTACCCTGTACCCAAAAACCATTAATTCCAAGTCAAGACTCACTGACTCACTGACTCCCTAACTGATTGACTCACCGACTTACTAACTCAATGACTCACTGACACACTGGCTCACTAGCTCACTAGCTCCCTGAATGATTGACTCACTGTCTCACTGACTCTCTGGCTCACTGGCTCACTGACTGATTGACTCACTGACTCATTGACTCACTGACTCTCTAACTCACTGACTCACTGACCCACTGACTCACTAACTCACTGGCTCACTGGCTCGCTGACTCTCTGACTCAATGACTCACTGACTCACTGGCTCACTGAATCACTGACTCACTGACTGATTGACTCACTGACTCTCTAACTCATTGACTCTCTAACTCACTGACTGATTTACTCACCGACTCACTGACTCACTGACTCACTGACTCACTAAATGACTCATCGACTAACTGACTCACTGCCTCACTGATCAGTTAGTCATGACTCACTGACTCACTGACTCACTAACTCACAGACTCACAGACTCATAGGCTCACTGAATCACTGACTGATTGAGACACTCACTCACTGACTGATTAAGGGCACCTGGTGGCGCGTCCCGAATGAAATTAATTGAACCCTTAATTCAGTTTATTTTAATTCAGTTTATTTTAATTGCACCGGTATTGAATGTTGTTTTATTTTAATTCAATTTTATTCATTTCATTTTAATTTAATTCACGTGATTTGGATGCATGCTATTGCTTTATTTTTTGTCAATTCGAATAGGATTAAATTAAATTAAATTTGATGTAATTGAATTTCATGGAATCGATGGATGTTGCAGCTTTGTTGGCTAATAAGTGACGAAAATGAGAGTTTTTGAAGGGTTGTTGGATTTTAAGCAGTGCTGAACGTTCTTGCTATGCACATTTGTAGATTGGCTTTATTTTTAAGAATTTGATACAAGAAAAATGAGATCAATCAGGAGTCTGGTTGATTTTAAGGAATTTTACAAGGTGTTTCACGTTTGGGCCCAGCCCAGACGTGAACGGTACGTCCCGTCCTACTGAACGGGTTTTTGGCCAGCGGCAGGTGGCGTGGCTTGCTCCTACCCCCGCCCGGTGGGCCCCCGCCCCTGCCCCTGCCCCCCGCACACGCACACGCACCCGCACACGCCCCCGCCCCCGCACACGCACCCGCACACGCACACGCACCCGCACCCGCACACGCACCCGCACACGCACACGCACACGCAGTCACGCAGTCACGCAGTCACGCAGTCACGCACACGCACGGCCCTGGGGTGGGGTCCGTGGGCTTATTATAGGAACTGACTCACAGAATCACTGAATCACTGAATCAATGTCTCACTGACTGATTGACTGATTAACTGATTGACTCACTGCCTCACTGACTGATTGACTCACTAACTCACTGACGCACTGACGCAATGACACATTTGACACACTGAATCACTGATTCACTGACTCACAAACTCACTGACTCATTGCCTCACTAACTCACAGACTCACTGACTCACTGACTCACAGACTCACTTACTCACAGACTTACTGAATCACTGACTGATTGAGTCACTCTCCCACTGGCTCACTGACTCACTGGATCACCGAATCACTGTCTCACTGACACACTGACTCATTGTCTCACTGACTCACTGATTGATTGACTCACTGACTCATTGGGTCACTGACTCACTGACTGATTGACTCATTGACTCACTGACTCACTGACTCAATGACACATTGACACGCTGACTCACTGATTCACTGACTCACTAACTCACCGACTCACTAACTTACAGGCTCACAGACTCACTTACTAAAGACTTGCTGAATCACTGACTGACTGATTGAGTCACTCACTCACTGACTCACTGAATCATTGTCTCACTTACTCACTGACTCATTGTCTCACTGAATCATTGTCTCACTGACTCACTGATTGATTGACTCACTGACTCATTGAGTCACTGACTCACTAACTGATTGACTCACTGACTCATTGACTCACTGACTCAGTGACTCAATTACATTACATTACATTACATTACATTACATTACATGTTAAAGTCTACTTGACACCGCGAGGGTGTATGAGACTCTGTGCTTTAAACAAAAAGAAAAAGCACCCACAAAGCAAAAAACCCCATTACATCAGGGGTGTGTCGAGGACAAACAAACCAAACTCCCAACCACCGTTTTGGTGGCGTAGGTATTAAACCCCTTAGAGCCGGACCCAGATCTCAACCACTTACAGTGGCGGAGGTAAGAAGCTAACAAATGAGAAGTCACAAGAAGAAGAAAAAAAAATCAATGACACACTAACACTAAAATCAATGACACTAACACTAAAATCAATGACACAAACACTAAAATCAATGACACAAACACTAAAATCAATGACACTAACACTAAAATCAATGACACACTAACACACTGAATCACTGACTCATTGACGCACTGACTCACTGACTCACTAACTCACAGACTCACAGACTCACTGGCTCACTGAATAATTTAAGCACTGTCTCACATACTCACTGACTGATTGTCTCACAGACTCACTGACTGATTGTCTCACGGACTCACTGATGATTGATTGACTCACTAACGCATTGAGTCACTGACTCACTTACTGATTGACTCACTGACTCACTGACTCACTGACTCAATGACACACTGACACACTGACACACTGACTCACTAACTCACTGACTTGCTGACTGCCCCTCCACACTACAGCTCTACATACACTACAGCTAACTCCAGTCAAGCGAAGAATCACATCCCCTAAACTGCGGTAACCAGCCTTATTAGATAACTGCCCTCTTGTTATCTTTTTTATATACAGTAAAAACATCAACATTTTGGAGGCTGTCGATGTCGAAGGTATTATGTCTGAAGTTTTTCAGTCATGGAGGTTTAAGTACCCAAGTGACACCAATGCAGTTAGAGACATCCCTGATGAGAGAAGGGTTGGCTTTAAACGCCTCCGATACCAAAAATGGTTCGCAGCCAACAGCAATGATGAGAATGGCTTGATTCCCTTTACATCCGCCTTACATAAGCAGGATCAGATTCGTTCTATAGCACAGTTTAGAATGGGTTCCCATTGGCTGAACACAGAAAGAATGAGGGTGGTGGATAGAGCACACATCCCTCGCTCAATGAGACACTGTCAAATGTGTGGGTTCCAAAAACCTGAGGATGAAATGCATATGTTTGAGTGCCCTTTTTATAATGATATTCGCCTCCGCTACCAGAAGCTGTTTACAGATATTTATAGGCATGTCCATGAGGATACCAACTTAACCGTATGGAATGTGGAATTCTGCGATTCCACATTCAGAACCTTTATGAATGGAAATGGCACTAAGTCTTTTTGGAGCAACCTAGCCGACTATCTTTCTACTTGTAGAAGAGCAAGACAGGAAGCCCAGGACTGCTTAGTGGCACCGTAATTTATCATCCCTTTTTTTCTTCTTCTTGTGACTTCTCATTTGTTAGCTTCTTACCTCCGCCACTGTAAGTGGTTGAGATCTGGGTCCGGCTCTAAGGGGTTTAATACCTACGCCACCAAAACGGTGGTTGGGAGTTTGGTTTGTTTGTCCTCGACACACCCCTGATGTAATGGGGTTTTTTGCTTTGTGGGTGCTTTTTCTTTTTGTTTAAAGCACAGAGTCTCATACACCCTCGCGGTGTCAAGTAGACTTTAACATGTAATGTAATATACCTATGCCTCTCTTTCTTGTAACTAATAACCGAACCCCCAAGCCCATCTTCCTTCCCATCTCTCTCCGCCTACTGCACAATTAAAATCATGGAAAGTGTTCAACACGGTCGGCCGACAGGATTGGCGTGGGTTACACCCCTGCTGGGCAGGCACCAGGACATAATATTGGGTTGTGACTTCCCAAGGCCTCAATAGTTTTATCCCAAACTGTGCATGTGGTTAAATAATAATTATTATGGGCTAAGGCCAAGAGGAAAATAGAAGAGAAAGAGTTTGGACAGAATTCAACACCGTCGAATGACAAGATTATTTAGCGTGGGTTACACATCTGCTGGGCAGGCACCAGGACACACTCTTGAGTTATGACTTCCCAAGGCCTCAATGGTTTGATCTCAGACTGTGCATGTGGTTAAATAATAATTATTATAAGCTATGGCCAAGAGGAAAAGAGAAGAGAAAGAGTTTGGACAGAATTCGACACCGTCGAATGACAGGATTATTTAGCGTGGGTTACACATCTGCTGGGCAGGCACCAGGACATAATCTTGGGTTGTGACTTCCCAAGGCCTCAATGGTTTGATCTCAGACTGTGCATGTGGTTAAATAATTATTATTATGAGCTATGGACAAGAGTGCGAAGGTGCCCGGTATTGTTTCAAAACCCAGGACACTGGGGGTCCAGAGGGGGCGAAAGCGAAAAAAGAATAGAGAAAGAGTTTGGAAAGAGTCCGACACAGTAGGATGATAGGATTACCGTGGACCCCCCCCCCCCCCCCCCCCCCCCCCCCCCGCCCCCAACCCTCCTGCGTCCTAGCTGTCAACTTAGATCGGTTATTCAATTTGTCGCGGCAAAACCCTCCGCCCCCCCCCCCCCCCCCCCCCCCCCCAAACACGCACACACCCCGCCCCACCCACCCCCAACCCCCAACCCTCCTCGTCGTTCAAATTTCCAACAAGGCACCATCTAGATCTGCAAAATGGCAGACGATTGCGTGCGCCTTCTAAACAATGCTTCGCATCACTGAACCAAACCACTACTGATTTACTCCTGCACAGAGCCGCTGTCTTCAACCATGCTACCTGCTGGACCATATTCAATTCGTCGATTAGTACACAGCTTTACTTGGGCGAATGTCATGCTTTAAGGCAAGCCGATTGAGTGTTGCGGATGGAGAGGGAGGATTCGAATGCCGCAGGTAGTTGCGCAGGTTTGAAAGTCGAAGGTTTGAAAGTCGAAGGCAACCTGGTCCACATCCACGCACATGCAGTGGCCGTACCTCCTCCAGGCCAACCTCCTGCACTCACCCCTGCTGCTGTTGCCCTACCTCCTCCCCTCCCCAACTTCCTGCACTCCCACCTGTTGCTGTCCATGATGCGCCCACCTGATGTGTGCAGGGCACCAGTACATCCTAGCTGATTACTCCCAGCTGTTGCATCAGAGGTACGAGGTGCCTCCTTACTTGTTTGTCAATTAAATGCCTGCTTGCCTGCATGCTTGCCCGCTTAGTTACCTGCTTGCCTGCTTGAATTCTCTCTGCTGCCTGCCTGCTTCACACCTGCATGCATGCCTATGTACCTCCATGATTGACAAATGCCTGCCTGCTGTCTGATTATTGACACCTGCCTGTTAACTAGGTTCCTGCTCCTGACGCAAGCGACGACAAGAGGTGTATGCATTTTGAAGACAATGGGAGAACAACACGAAGAAGTCTCCCCTGACTAGGCTACACAGTGGCAATATGTTGTTATAGAACCAACACATGTGAGTAGATCTGAATCATCTGTCTTGTATGCTGTACCATATGTCATGTACGCTGCACCATTTGTCTTGTAGGTTGAACCATCTGTCTTGTACGCTGCACCATTTGTCGTATATGCTGAACCATTTGTCTTGTACGTTGCACCATATGTCTCGTATGCTGCACCAACGTGTCTTGTATGCTGCACCATTTGGCTTGTATGCAGCATGATTTGCCTTGCTGCACCATGTGTCTTGTATGCTGCGCCATGTGTCGTATATGCTGCACCATCTATCTTGTATGCTACACCATGTGTCTTGTACGCTGCACCATTTGTCTTGTACATTGCACCATATGTCTTGTATGCTGCACAATCTGTCTTGTATGTTGCACCATGTGTCTTATATGCTGCACAATCTATCTGTCTCATCATCGTGATTGCTACCAAGTTAATGCTTGCTTGCTTTCTTGCTTGCTGATTTGTTGATTATTCAAGTGGCTTGTGCTTGGTCAAGCAACTTATATTCTTCTAACTCCACCTCCTTCCTTTCATGCTGCTGCAGCTCCGGCAGGCAGTGACTTCCACATATTGCGGCATTGTGGACAAGGAGCAAGCCATCAGCATGCTGGGATGAGTAGAGGGACAAGATCAAGAAGCCTGATGATGACACTGTACCTGCTGCTATCACTCATCATATAATAGTAGCTATAGCTAGACTAGCCAGTGGGGGTGGCAGGGGGGGGACAGGGACAGAATACAGACCATATAGCTAGTCAGAGCTCATCAGGGTACCCTGGTACTTATTATTTCAGTAGTCAGAGCACAGGGTACTCATACTTCTGATGAGTGCCATTTTTCTAGGCCCAATTCATGGGTACGATTTCTCCCACAAATGAGGAGAATTTGTAAATGGCCCAATTATAATAGCTATTGTTCATTATCACTTTTTTGAATTCGAATTTTTCAGTCTTAAAAATCTCTGTAATTAAAACATTGCAATCCATCTATAAATCTCGTATGATCCAAAGTCTCACTGCACTCACGCACTGCCTGGAAAAAAAAAACCGGGACCCAATCCGGGAAATACCTGGAACCTAACCTAGCCCGGAGCCCAGGTCCCGAATTTACAGAATAAGAAAAGGGTCGGTCCAGTATTAAATACTACAATCCGGGACCAAATTCCCTGTATTCAAGGAGGGTTATTCCACGAAGGGTGCCCGGTATTTTACGAACCAGCACCATTTAGTTTACGAACTATCAAATCCTAGTTCGTAATAAAAGGGCGCCGGAATTTTACGAACTAGCTCCATTCAGTTTACGAACCATCAAATCCTAGTTCGTAAACCTTAAATTACGATGGGGTGTCCGAATTTTACGATACAGAGCCCAACATTTTACGAGGGGGGTTCGTAGAATTTTCCAAGCCAAATTCTAGTTCGTAAAATGCTGTTTTATTCATAGTGTGGGAGCAGTGACGAAAGAAGCAGTGCCCAGCTTAGACGGCCTGGAGAATGCCGCCTCCGGCTCGACCGGTTGCACAGGTTCAAGCGGAGGCGCAAGCTCAAAAATAAACAGGCGAGACAGGAGAAGCCGCAAAGACTCGAGTAGCGGTAGACGGAGTGCCTCCACCGTTGTCCGCACTAGTGGCACTCTTCAAGTCATCATCATCAAAATCGTCGTCATCATCACGATTAAACTCCTCCTCATCCTCAGTCAAATCATCATCAGAACAGCATCCACCCCAAAAGCGGGCAGTAAGAGGCACATCACTAGAAGAATACTCGATGATCTGAGACTGCACATCGCAAAGAGTCATAAGTACGTCCTCAACCTCAGGAGAGAGGAAGCGGACATTTAGGAGAAGGAATCGGAAAGTTGGAGGTATGACTGAGGGGGGTGGCTTCCACGATGGCGGAAGGAGACTCTTCTCCGGCAGCAGAGGCCGTCGGCGCGCGCACATCAAGCCAATCATTGAGGACCTTCGGCTCCTCAGGAAGGACGTGGTCGCAGCCATTGCTCACAATGACATGGCGCATACCACGCGACCAAGAAAGACCATTCTGAAGATGGAGATGTTCGAAGCCGGCAGGAGGCCCACGCGGAAGTTGCATGGTATACAGCAGTGGGTAGAATGAAGGACCGTATAACCTATCAGCTAATACACTCAAAGAGTGGAGAGATGCTTGCAGCGGTCAGACGCGCCAATCTATACACAGAGATGAGAATAACTTTACAATGACTGGGGAAACACATAGGACCCCAGTGGAGGAAAGAGGCGGCAGCCTGGAACCTAATCAGGGTACAGGCTAGACAGCGCGTGTCAGGGGAACCGGTGACGCAGCCAACAGGAAGCTGTCACCGTGTCATGAAGGATGACACAGTACATACAGTAACACTGTCTGTACCGATAGTTCTAAGGGAGTACATAAGTAGTCACCAAGTCATAAAACGATTGAGTGAACCGCAATTGATGCTGATATCCGTCGAGCTCAAGTGGATGCTGAATCCCTGGACCGCACCCTGTTCGGTAGGCTCAATATTCCGCTGACTCAGGCCAATAAAGATAGCAAGGGTCGTGCAACTCGTGTGATGGTTCTCAGTGAGCTAGGACAGCAATGTCGCGATTTCCTAGGCCCTGTTCCTGTAGGAATTAAGTACCCTTCTGAGATTGGTGTTACTTTTGGAGCTAAGTGGCGCATGGAGGCCAAGAAGGTAGGCTACCAGTGGGTGAAGCGTCCTTTCCCTCGCTGTCCTGTTGAGCCTGATTTTGAGCTGTTAGTGTGCTATGCTAGGTCCCTGCCTGACATCAGGAACATAGATGACCAGCAGCGCGAGTATGATGCTGGTCTGGCCGCAGAGTACTTTCTGGCGGTTCGGAATTCTTATGCTTCCCTGTCTCCTGCTCCTGCTGCTCCTTCGGCCTCTCGTGGTGAGTCCTTTGTTGATCCTGCTCTGTTGGGATTGAGTGCACTGTCCCTGCCCCGTCAGGAATTCATGGTCATGTCCATGCTGCTCGCCCACATGACGGAGGACCTTGTCGAGGTGTATCAGGATTTTTCGTCGCCTCGGGAGATCTTTTTGGATATCCGGAGGAGGCATTCCGATACACTCTCTGCCGAGGTTCCTCTGTTGGTGGGTGAGCTTCGTGATGCAGTGATGCGCCCTGATGAGCGCGTCGATGATCTCTTTCGCAGGGTTAGGGGTTACTGCTCTGATCTCCGCAGTGCTGGGTCTCCAGTTACTCAGCATTACGCCATGGGTATCATCATTGGTGGTATTCGGATGGCGCGCTTCGACTCTCTGCGCCTCAAGTATGGTATGATGCGCCACCTGAAGGTTCCCCTAGATTACTGGATCTGTCTGTCTGAATACAGAACCATAGACATACTGAACATTGCTCTCCCCAGGTTGGACTCCAGGCATCCTGGGTGGTCCCGGGACACTCCCCACTCTCCTGCCAATGCTGCTTTTAAGCATGGGCAGGGATCTGGTGCTCAGGGTTCCGGTTCCGCCAAGCGATTCCTGGAGTGCACTTGGGGACCCTGCCCCAACAAGCGGACCCACAAGGAGGAGAACTGTTGGACGAAGCATGCGCATCTGCGAAGGGGCAAGGATGGTGCACTGGGTCAATCACCCGCGACCATCAACTTGGCCCTTCCAGCTACGCTGACTTCGAAGCAGTTGTCCTCCCTGCAGGCCCAGATTGATGGGTATTGTCACACGCGATTGCGTGTTTACCTACGTAACACTAAAAGCAGGGGAAATACCCCGTACACGCACACACACACCAAGAGCGGACTCCGACCAGACCTGAGCCCAGGTAGCCCAGATCTGGCTGAGTCGACCCGCCGTAGCCGTGGCCAGCTACCTAGGATTACTCGGTTACACATACCAATTAATTAATTAAGTAATTAATTAGCTGACGCTTGTAATAACACGAGACTGTTATCGGGCACTTGTCTTAACACGAGACATAACAATGCAGTGCCGTAGCATATCTCCTTTCACCTGCAAATGCAAAGCCATAGCTGTAAGCGTAACCTAGGAAATTAGGGGTTGATAACCCGAGAACCGACTACAATCGGTCTCTCTTCAACACTCAACGCTTCTACAGGTACGCTTCAAGCCAACTTGGTGTAGGCCATCGCTTAGCCCTGCTTGCGGAGTTACCCCTTTGCCGAGCTTACCCCGACTGACATAAACCCGTCACGTTGACCATATGAAAGCTCTCACCCGTCATATTTAGTTATCTTAAGCTATTGCAGCGCTTGACAACCTTCAACGGTTATAGCGCATTGCACTTCGCATCTCACTGGCCATTTCCGGCAAGTTCTGTAGACACTTGCCCCTTCACATGGCGACCGCAATTTATAGCTTTATTCCGTTCTTTGAACCCTTTGTAACTCTCTTCAACACTCAACGCTTCTACAGAAACAACCTCGGGTAATCTACCCTCTGCGTCTTCCAAGTCCCTACCGCTACCGGCCCACGGAAAACTCCGTTGCAAGCTCCAATCCCCGGTATCCCGACTTAGGAATACAGAGACCCCACACCTTGGGTACCCCCTGCCAGGGCCTATTTAAATAACTAAAAGCCCTTTGGTACTCCCTGCCAGGGCTTTCGTTATTTTTTTTCTGTTTAGAAAAAGCTACCCACGGGAATATACCCTGGGGAATCTTGTTAAGAATTGAGCCAGCAAGTAGAGCGACCACTTTGGGTAGTGAACCGTTAGCCCTTTGCTGCTGATTGGATAAAGCTGTACACATATAGTTTGGACGTCATGCCCCACTCTACCTGTTGAAACCATAGTTTGGACTTAATTAACCCATTCTAACAACACGCATACAGCCCCCATAACCATACTGATCAACTATAGATCACGGGCGCACTTCTCCTCCATTGCTCCTCCTACGTTACGAGTAGACACAACTCACTAGCAGCCCCTAGAGGACTTAGAACCCAACCCACCTTGCGGTGTCCCACCCAAGACTAACCACATCAGACAAACACTGATCCCTGCACGCTTCATTGATACTGCTGATACAATCCAGTCTACCACTTTAAGACTCCCCACCTGATCCAAACATACAACAGATACATACACCTGCTGTAGGACACAACCCACCCACGTGATCCAAACATACACCAGAAACATATACCTGCTGTAGGATAGAACCCATCCAACTGATCCAAACATACACCAGAAACATACACCTGCTGTAGGACATAACCCATCCAACTGATCCAAACATACACCAGAAACGTACACCTGCTGTAGGACAGAACCCATCCAACTGATCTAAACATACACCAGAAAATACACCTGCTGTAAGACAGAACTTGTCAACTAAAGTATGTACCAGTCTACTTCTTGATACCAATCCTGTTTAGAACCGCCCAATCCGTTTAGAGACAGTACCGATCCCGTACTTCTGAACACTTATACGGCGAATACCGACTTGCTGATACTGACTTGCTCATACCAATTTGCTGATACCTCTCCCTCTGCTGTGAGATTCCACCCCCCTGAGTACCAAGGCCTGTTCAGCAAGTACAATCCCGTACTTGCTGTTACAACTATCGCTCATACAGTTATCGCTGATACCGCTACTACTGATACTAGCATACATTCACCAAAACAACCAACCATTCAATTGGACAAACTGCTTCTTCTAATCTGTTCTACACCTTTCCCACCACGTGTAGGTCTACTTGATTTCAAGTTCTTCGGAGAAGACAACCCACCACCTCGCTAGGTACAGGAATCTTCCTGACTTTCTGACCTCATACCCTATCGCTTAAACCATACGGCACGGCGGAGGGCCGCCCATTTTTAGTTGGACTCCTGTTTCGAATACACCATCCACACATTTCACAAAACATGCCGAGAGGCCTCCCTTTTCTGTGTTTGCACCACTATTCCATATACACCATCCTATCTTACAAAAATAGCACGCTGTAAGGCCGCTTTTTTTAGTTGCACCACTGTTAGAGACGCACCACCCAATTAAAAAAAAAGGAATGGCTAAGGGCCGCCTTTTTTTCTTGGAATAGACGTGGCTTTAGTTCCTTTCCGTTCCGACATAACCACCACCTACCTTTTATTCTTCACTCCGTGCAGAGGGGGGGGGGAAACTAGGTGGTACGTCCTGCTTTACCATACTCCAACATCAGAATGGATACACCTTCTGTACATACCTTTTTGTCTAACCAGCAACATCAACCTCATCTGCTCGATACCAGCAGCACGGGGGGGGAAGGAGAGATTTCCAGATTTTTTTTCTCTAACAGAATTACAATCAACTCTTCCCGGTACCACTTCTCTTTTTTCACTACACTCACTCCCATTCCGAAGTGAAGGGGGGGAATTGCAGTGGTAACATACCTATCCTTAGGAGCACGCATACAGCCGTGACAGTATGCTTTGTCCAAGAAGTAGGAGGTAAGCCCTGTCCTGTTCTCTTGCCACACGAAGTTTTACAACGTGTGTAGTCCGAGCCTTTCTGAGGGTGTCTGGCATGTGGATTCTGGAGCTGGATTGTCTATCACTGGTGACCTGTCCCTGTTCACAGTGTATAATGCTTCTCTAAATGGGCCAGCAGTTCGATTTGGTGATGGTGTGGTTCAACGGTCAGAGGGTAGTGGATCCATTGTGTTATGTAGTGATTGGTTGCCAACACCAATTACTCTATCCAATGTACTCTACATCCCTCACTGTCCGGTGAACCTCCTGTCAGTAAATGCTGTGGCTCACTCTCATCACTGCAAGATTTCTTTTGATAGTCATAGCTGTACTGCCACACAGGCCTCTTCTGTTCTCTGGTCTTTTCCTGCCTCAAGTGATGGTGTATACAAGTTTACCTGCAGGCCTTGTACAACTCCCAGTGGGTGTTCCTTTGGTGCTGACCCTTATCCAGTCTTTGCACTTGATGTTAATGATGATGGTGGTGTTATTATCCCTACTACCCCTTAATGGCTATGGCATAGGCGGCTGGGTCACCCTGGCTATGATGCCATGCACAAGCTAGTCAGAGGTAAGATGGTTAAGAACTTACCCCACACCCCACAGCAAGTGAAGAGACTGGCTAAGATCCCTTGTTATGCTTGTCAGAAGGCAAAGGCTAAACGTTTGCCTTGTCCTAAAGAAATCAAAACAGAGATCCGTGCACCTCTGCAACGCCTATGGGTGCCTATGGGTGGGGTGGCCGTTGTAAGTTATGGGTTGGCTGCTGTGAGTTATGGGTGGGGTGGCCGTTGTAAGTTATGGGTTGGCTGCTGTGAGTTATGGGTAACTTTGGCTGTTGTCAGTTATGGGTTGGCTGTTGTAAGTTATGGGTGGGGTGGCCGTTGTAAGTTAAGGGTTGGCTGCTGTGAGTTATGGGTGGGGTGGCCGTTGTAAGTTATGGGTTGGCTGCTGTGAGTTATAGGTAACTTTGGCTGTTGTCAGTTATGGGTTGGCTGTTGTAAGTTATGGGTGGGGTGGCCGTTGTAAGTTATGGGTTGGCTGCTGTGAGTTATGGGTGCGTGGGGTGGCCGTTGTAAGTTATGGGTTGGCTGCTGTGAGTTATGGGTGGGGTGGCCGTTGTAAGTTATGGGTTGGCTGTTGTAAGTTATGGTATCATGATACTTCAACCTGTTGTAAGTTATGGGTGGGGTGGCCGTTGTAAGGTATGGTATCATGATACTTCAACCTGTTACAAAGGGCACATCTTGTAGTACTCAAAAATCTGTTACAATCTGTTGCAAAAATAACATCTTGTAGCACTCGGGGAAAGGCCCGTTTTGGTTACCAATCAGTTGCACAGTTGCGCTGCGCACCGATCAGGTTAATGACTTATGATGAATGAATAATGACCTAGAAGGCGCTCCGCGCCCTAGACCATGATTCGACGATCACGTAACCAAGGGCCACGTGGATGGGTGGAATCTTTGACGGAATTCGAACGCACTGCAGCAGCTTTCCGAACGTCCCAGTTTGAATGCGTTGCGTTGCGATTCGCTGCACGGCGCAAAACAGACGTTTCCCCGAGTATAGTACTCAAAAAGCTGTAACAATCTGTAAGTTACAAAGGGAACATCTTGCAGAACTCAAAATGTTGTATACACTCAGGGAACCGACCGATTATCTGAGGAGTATCTAGATACGTACCTGCTTATTTCAAATTATTATCTCAGATATTTATCTCAGATACCGAACAGATAATATCTAGATAGTATCTAGATATCAAAGATACTGGTGCATAGATACTAATATCTGTAGTATCTAGATACTGCCTAGAGAGTATCTAAACAATAGCTAGATACGGATATCTGTATTTCTAGATACTGCCTAGAGAGTATCTTGACAATATCTATACTTCTAGATACTGTTTAGATAGCTTCTTTAGATACGAATATCTGTACTTCTAGATACTGTTTAGATAGCTTCTAGACAATATCTGGAACCGTACATGCGCCTGTATCTGTGGTAGCTAGATAGCATCTAGATAGTATCTGTACAATATCTAAGACAAATATCTGAGACAAAAATTTGAAATGAGCAGATACGTATCTGGATGCTCTTCAGATAATCTCGAAATTGTATTACAACTTGTTCATGGTGATCATTAAATCATCCCATGAGTTAGTTTACATAAATATGAAGTAAAGTTGTGCTTCTCAACAACTTGATAGATAGGTCGCTTCAATTAAACACCATTGTACAGGCAAAATGACCTACTACTCTAACGCAAACCTCACTCGTAACATTTCTAACTCATCTGGCCAAAAATAAATCAACAAATTATAATAAGCAAGCAACCGCACAAATAACGAACCACACCTCATTCTACCAGTTGTACAATCTGTGATACATGGTAGTGCATTACTCCATTAGATTGTCAGCAACGCAACTAGCTACAAGACACATACTTCTTATATGGGAATTATATGCTTTGGACCGCACTAGCTACTATCTCTATGAGTAATAAAGTCTCACGAGATCCCATCCTTCAAGACTCAAGAGTGCCAAACAGCTAGCCCTCTATATAAAAACTAGCCCTGCTCCTACACTCCAGTCCTATCTACCTATTTACCCCCTGCCCCCTTGTTTGTTCTGCCTGTTGCCCCCCTTTTCTCTCGGCCTGCAGGTTCTGCAGCAGCTGCAGATGTATCCAATACGTAGATGTCAATTTTATCCAATCTGTCCACGCGAGCTGCCTTCTTCTTTGCTGGGCTTGTGACCTCCTCATTCATGGCAGTCTCCGTTTCATTGACAAGCGCTGGAAGGGCCAAGCTATTGCCACGCACTACATGGCACCAGTTGCCTTCATAATACTCAATCAAGTCCCCCCACGTCCCCATGGAAGCATCCTGGACCTAAGCACCTGAATAAGGCATATTGGAAGTTTTTTCATGTTGGAATTGTGAATCACATATGTTATGTTAGTAAATTAGGCAATAATTGAGTCAGTCATTCAGCTAGTTAGTTATCGATATGTCAGTCTGGTAGCTTAAAAAAAGTAATGATAACGCCTGGTGCGGTGGGGCGTAGTATTTAGGGAACCCGTCGTACGCGGGCAGAGAACGGTTTACCACCTCGACTGGACAAGCTACCATTACGGTTGACAACGACCTGCAACGCTCAGAGCGACCGTAGGGGGAATGGAACCCCCTACCCCGCTTCGTTTTAGCGCTTTGGTGTACTCAGGGAGCTAGATATACATTTGGACGATCAGTTTGTCAGCTGGCTACATGAGTGGGGGCAGGGACCAACAATGGATGGCAGGCAATATACCATACACAGGGGGGGGGGGGGGGGGGGGGGCAGGTTGTGGGACCAGCAATGAAGGTCAGGCTACATAGACAGGGGCAGGCTATATACACGAGGGCAGCAGGCTATTTACAATTCATGTATGACTAACCGCGTACTGCATGGTTGACTCACGGAACTAAGTATCAAATAAAATAATGCAATTCCAATGATGCCCATGGGCAAGCAAGAGTGCAAGATGTATCCTACCTTTCAATGGTTGCGCATTAACCTCTAGAAGACATCAATAGCCTCGGTGTCCCACCTAGCAAAGACCACATCCTTCCACTTGGTCTCTCCTTCCCTGACAAAGGTACTGAGCCACAACAATGCCTGCCTCTTCCTCCCCTCCAGCCAATCAGTTTTTGTCTTTTGGTTCCCATCTCGGTGGGAGATTTCCCTACATAAATGAGGGGCCAGATGAGCTGAGTGAGATGTTGTGAGTGATGAGAAGCGCTGAGTGAACATATGAGCTGAGTGAAAATATTATACAAGAGAGGGGGTCCGATGAAATGAGTGAGATGCTCTGAATGATGAGCTGAGCTGAGCGAGATACGCCAAGTGAGAAGATAATCTTAATGGGATGAGCTCAGTGAAGTGCGCTGAGTAATGAGATGAGCTACGTAATATGCGCTAAGTGATGAGATGAATAGAGAGACGAGATGAGTGAAATGCGCTATTTTGCAGGGCTTAGGGATGAGATAAGCTGAATGAGATGAGCTGCACTGCAAATTTAGACTGTCTTTGGCACCCTTGCCACCCCTTGCAGACCACCACCACCACCACCACACACACGCACGCACGCACACACAAAATGCACCCTTTAAACCTAAATAAAGGGTGCCTATGACCCTAGCAAATTAGCAATGCTAAGTGTGATATGCTGAGTGATGAGATGAACTGAGTAACAAGAGCTAAGTGGGCCAATGATGAGGATATAATAAATAAATAAGAGCTGATCTTACCTTGTGATGGCGGCCAGTATGGCTTCATTGGCAGGCTTGGCAAGTTCATGGATCCCAGTCTCAAACTGGGCCACGGCCTGCATCATTACATAGCCTGCTTAGGCCTTGATCGACCAAATCCAGGCTGCCCCCCAAACTTTCATCTTCGGCTCTGAACTGTTGCCTGTGGCAGCACTCTTCAAGACATTATATCCAGTGGTGTCGTCAATAGGCACGAACGAGCCTCAATCAAGTGCCTGCAACACGCACGTGGTTGGAGAGTGTGTAAGATGTGATATTGATTGGCTTACCAACCGGCAGACTGACTGAATACGTGACTGATTCACTAAGTCAGTGACTCACTTCCTGATTGACAGACTCGGTGACGGGGTGACTGACATACTGACTTACAAACTGAGGAATTTACAATTCTGCGCTCAAGTCGAGTCAAAGCGCTCAAGTCTAAACGGACTTGTCTTGAGCGCCCTAAAATTGACTTGAAATTCTTCCGACATCAGAGGAAACCCTAAGATTCAAAAAGAGTGGGGAGGCGCCCAACTCAAGTCGAGTCCAATGGAAACGCGACTTATAAGTCAATTCCTGTACGACACGCGTACTACAGGCGCCCAACTCAAGTCGAGTGGTCAAGTCGAGTCCAATGGAAATGTACGGTAATTGTCTGGCTGGTTAGTTGGCCTTGCCACTGCTGTGCAAACAGATCACCAACCTAGGCAGCTGCATGGGAGCTCCACAGGTCATCTTATTAGATTGGCAATGTACATACATCAAACAGGGATAAGCTCTACATAGCATCTGTCACATCTGCAATCTAAAAACAACACTAAAACTCCAGAGATCACCAGACTACAAGGCAGCTGCATGCAATCTGAACCCGTTGCTAATTCAGGTGGACTGCTATGCAGATAGCAGATCACAAGCAGGCTAGGCAGCTGCATGGCAGCTCGACACATAATCTCATCAGGTTGGTGCTTGCATTGTACATACAGTAAGCGCTATCAATGAACCATACCTGTCCGATGAGTTTTGTGACCACACTGCTGACACCTTCAATTCCAGAAGTCCCAGGTCCCAGAGATCTCTTGCTCCCTGAGCTTTTCCTCGATGACGACTGCTTCTCAGGAAGAATCTCGGACTTGACAGGGGACTTCCTAGAGGACAGCTTCTCAAGCGAGCTGACTTGCACCTAAGCATGTAGATCGAAGAGCAAATATGAATCATACAATTTGAATGTACCAGTATGGGACTGTAACTTACACAGATGCGTGGCGACGGATTGCGCAAATACCCTACCTCGATACAGGAGTCTTCGAGCAAAGAGCACCACGATTTCTTGGCCCGGTCTGCGGCCGGCAACTGTGTTGCCGATAGGCGATAGCCTAAGAAACACATATGGCATTCCAGTCAGAAAGCTCGAACTGGAAGAATGAAAGGAAGAAATAAGCGCCTATCGGCGTGGAAGTTTAACCTAGTCTGATGAATTGAGAACTGCCGATCGACGCACTTAACTGAGTGGGTGCGTGAGTTTGTCGCCCAATTTTGAATGTGTTGGGACCAAAGGCCAGTTGGGGGTTTACATGGGGGGTTATCACGGTACATTGGTCGTTTCGATTGAATGATCCGTTCGCCCACTGCCAATTCAAGTATGCCGGGACGAACACTGCCAGTACATCATACTGGCTTGGATTGTTACATAGCTATTCCTATGGCTTCTCTTAGTATATCTTCCAATTACGAGTATATCAGTTTAATATGTAACCAGGGATCAGACTAATAAAATAAGCAGACGAAATAAAAATATTAAAAGTTTAAACTTAATCATTCAAATGGTTGAGTTTTTACCTTCTTCATCAGTCTTTACCTTCCTGATTCTATGTCTTCAAACATTGCCAAAGATGGCGAGGAACTATAAGCAACCCATAGCCGTGTACTTAAGGTCGGGGTGGTAAACCAATTCACAAAAACTACTTATCATCTGCCATAGGAACAACGTTAGTTCCGTTTTTTTCTTCCGGTTGACTACCCAAAATACATAATGTAAGGAGTATCCATGTAACAATCCGACCCAATAGTTTATACTACCCGTGTCCGTCCTGGCATACATAACTTATAAACTTGAAAGTGAAGTTCTTTACATTGATCGCCGTATGTAGTGGGCAGAAACATTATTAAAAATTCAAATCGAACAAGAAGATTCTGTACTCCCGCTATTTGCTTTGGCACCCTCTCCTAAATGTAGACAAAATATAATACTGTATGTCTCCTTTGCGGTCTCAAGAGGGCTAGCCACGTAGCGTGAGAGGGTTTTGACCTCATCCGATTACACCGACAGTGTGACGCTAAGCCAACATATTGTCGGTCACACCTGCAATCTAAATACAACACTTCAACTCTACAGATAGATCACTAGAATGGAAAGACAGCTGTGCTTGAAATCTGAACAAGACGCAAATACAGCTGGACTTCTGTACAAATAGCCGAGCGCCAGGTTGAGCAGCTGCCTGGCAGCCACACAGATAATCCGATCTGGGAGGTGCCTGCAATGCATAGGCAGTAAGTGCGGGAGACGACGTTCTACATATCGTCGGAAACACCTGCAATCTAAATACTGTACGTGCCTTAAGTATTGGCAAGATTAAGTATTGGAAAATGTCATTTCCTTAAAGTGGGTCTCAGAAAAGCATGGAAAAACAAACTTGGCAAAGGGGCCTATGGCTTTGACTGTCTCAAGCTCATACCTGAATCCAGTTAGCAAAGGGTCTTATGTTGTTGTTACATTACCTTGTTACATGTTCTCGAAGTAGTCTACCCAAGCTTGCTGTAAAACCACGTGACAATTTAAATCAGGAGCACTAAACCTTATAGGGCCTAGTAGCCAGACCGATACAAGTCTCCAGCCAGTCAAATTGCTGGATGGAGACATGTAACCAAATTCAAGGTAAAGTACAAGCTCAAAAAGTAGTCTGCCTAAGTTTGCTTAAAAGAAAACCATATAGCAATTCAAATCAGGAACATTTAACTTGCTAGGGCTTAGTAGACAAGGTACCATGGTAACCGTTAATTGGCAAAGTCCAACCGTTGGAGTGGTCTCAAGCTGGATACCTAGTACTGTTTGGCAAAGGGTCGTTTCCCAAACCGTTTGCCAATACATAAGGCTCCTACAGTACAACAACTCTACAGATCACTAGACTGGAAAGGCAACCGCTGCAATCTGAACACGCCGCTAATTAAGCAGGACTGCTATACAAAAAGCTGAGCACCAGGCTGGGCAGCTGCCTGGCAGCTCCACAGATCATCTCATCAGGGGGGTGCCTGCAAGGCACAGGCTGTAAGCGCGGGAGACACTCTACATATCGTTGGCCACGCCTGCAATCTAAATACAACACTTCAACTCTGCAGATCACTAGACTGGAAAGGCAGCAGCCTGCAATATGAACACGCCGCTAATTCAGCTGGACTGCTATACAAATAGCTGAGCGCCAGGCTGGGCAGCTGCCTGGCAGCTCCACAGATCATCTCATCAGGGGGGTGCCTGCAAGGCACAGGCTGTAAGCGCGGGAGACGCTCTACATATCGTTGGCCACGCCTGCAATCTAAATACAACACTTCAACTCTGCAGATCAATAGACTGGAAAGGCAGCAGCCTGCAATATGAACAAGCCGCTAATTCAGCTGGACTGCTATACAAATAGCTGAGCGCCAGGCTGGGAAGCTGCCTGGCAGCTCCACAGATCATCTCATCAGGGGGGTGCCTGCAAGGCACAGGCTGTAAGCGCGGGAGACACTCTACATATCGTTGGCCACGCCTGCAATCTTAATGCAACACTTCAACTCTACAGATCACTAGACCGGAAAGGCAGCGGCCTGCAATCTGAACACGCCGCTTACTAAGCTGGACTGCTGTACAAATAGCTGAGCGCCAGGCTGGGCAGCTGCCTGGCAGCTCCACAGATCATCTCATCAGGGGGGTGCCTGCAAGGCACAGGCTGTAAGCGCGGGAGACGCTCTACATATTGTTGGCCAGACCTGCAATCTAAATACAACACTTCAACTCTACAGATCACTAGACTGGAAAGGCAGCGACCTGCAATCTGAACACGCCGCTAATTCAGCTGGACTGCTGTACAAATAGCTGAGCGTCAGGCTGGGCAGCTGCCTGGCAGCTCCACAGATCATCTCATCAGGGGGGGTGCCTGCAAGGTACAGGCACAAGCTATGCATGCAGCTACACATGCCAATCCTTTTAACGGTTAGTGAGTTGGGAGTAGGCGATGCCATACATATGCCCAGCATTGCCTCGGTTGGCATCAAGCAATGTAGGAAGGCACTTGTCGGATGGGCACGCAAGCACCAACATATTTGTTAGGCTTTCCGGCAGTACCGGGTACAGTTGGTCCTGAATGTCATGAGGATCAAACCTTTGTATCAAGGGCATGGTAGCATCTATACATATTGTCTGCCACGCCTGCAATCTAAACACAACACTTCAACTCTGCAGATCACCAGACTAGGCAGATGCCAGAATATGAGCCAGTGACTAGTTCAGCTGGTCGTCTACAGTACATATAGCAGGCCACAGGACTAGCAGCTGCCTAGCAGCTGTACATATAATATAAAAAAGGTTGGCGCCTGCAATGGACAGACCAAACGAGCTGGAGCTGCTCTACATATTGTCTGCCACGCCTGCAATCTAAACACAACACTTCAAGTCTGCAGATCACCAGACTAGGCAGATGCCTGCAATATGAGCACATGACTCATTCAGCTGGTCATCTGCTGTACATATAGCAGGCCACTGGACTAGCAGCTGCCTAGCAGCTGTACATATAATATAAAAAGGTTGGCGCCTGCAATTGACAGACCACACAAGCTGGAGCTGCTCTTCATATTGTCTGCCACGCCTGCAATCTAAACACAACACTTCAACTCTGCAGATCGCCAGACTAGGCAGATGCCTGAATATGAGCCAGTGACTAGTTCAGCTGGTCGTCTACAGTACATATAGCAGGCCACAGGACTAGCAGCTGCCTAGCAGCTGTACATATAATATAAAAAGGTTGGCGCCTGCAATGGACAGACCATACGAGCTGGAGCTGCTCTACATATTGTCTGTCACGCCCGCAATTTAAACACAACACTTCAACTCTGCAGATCACCAGACTAGGCAGATGCCTGAATATGAGCACATGACTCATTCAGCTGGTCGTCTACTGTACATATAACAGGCCACTGGACTAGAAGCTGTACATATCATATAAAAAGGTTGGCGCCTGCAATGGACAGACCATACAAGCTGGAGCTGCTGTACATATTGTCTGCCACGCCTTCAATCTAAACACAGCACTTCAACTCTGCAGATTGCCAGTCTTAGCAGATGCCTTCCACATGAACACATAACTCATTCAGCTAGAATGCTGTACGTATTGTACATTTCTAGATGAGCAGCTGTACATATAATATAAAAAGGTTGGCGCCTGCAATGGACAGACCATACGAGCTGGAGCTGCTCTACATATTGTCTGCCATGCCTGCAATCTAAACATATCACTCAACTCTGCAGATCGCCAGACTAGACAGCAACCTGCAACATAAGCACACAACTAATTCAGCTAGAATCTTGTATGTATCACAGATCACTAGATTGGCTGCTGTACATATAATATACAAAGGTTGGTGCCTGCAATTGACAGACAAGAAGAGCTGGAGCTGCTCTTCATATCGATTGCCACGCCTGCAATATTTACACAGCACTTCAACTCTGCAGATTGCCAGACTAGGCATTAGCCTGCAGCATGAACACATAACTGGGTTCGGGTTGGAGTTGGGGGGGGGAGGGGGGGGGGGGGGGGGGGGGGGGAGGGTCACAGAGTATTTGCGCGTGTGTTTGTGTGCGATGGTGGTTGGGTGTGTAGGGGTGGTGTCTGCATCTGGTGGTGGTGGTGTTGGTGTTGGTGGTGGTGGTGGTTTCTGTGTGTGTGTGTGTGTGTGTGTGTGTGTGTGTGCGTGGGGGGGGGGGGGGGATGAATGTTATTGTGGGTCACACAGTATTTGCGTGTGTTTATGCATGGTGGTGATCTTTGGGTGTGTGTGGGGTTGGGCGAGAGGGACAGACGAGGGTGGATGTGATAGGAGAAGGGTGGGTCTCACAATATGTGTTTCTGTGGTGTGGGATGTTGGTGAGGTAAAGAGCACATGGGAATGTGTGGGGTTCTTTTAGGGGAAGGGGTGGGGGAGGGGTGGGGGCAGTAGAGATGCAGGTCATGCAGGATATCTGCGGTGTGCTTGTAGCTGAGGAGTGCATGGTAGTGTGCGTACGTATGTGAGGTGGTAGTGTGTTTGTGGTGGGAGGGGAATGCATATGCAAAGAGTAAGGCGACTAAAGCTGCCTGTATGTGTGGGGGGTGCGGATGAGATTTTTGTGCGTGCGTGCTCGTGTGTGTGCAGCAGATAGGTGGGTCGGGGGAGATAACTGTCAGTGGAGAGGCAGGCCACGCAACATGTCTCTATGTTGCGAGCGAGTTGGCTGTATTGCGCCGGGGCTGTGAAATCAGGAGGTGGTGAGTTTTTAAACTGGTCTGCAGTTGCCACCACAGATCTCTAGAGTTCCCCCCCCCCCCCCCCCCCCCCCCCCCCCCCCCCCCCTCCTTTCCCCCTGCAGTCGGATGTTGAATGCTCCAGGCAGCAAATGTGTGCCACCCTTCTGCCGCCTGCACCACCCGGAACTCCAGCACCACCAATGCTGCTCCCAGCAACACCTCAGCCTCCACAGCTGCCCTTTCTGTCCCCACCCACTCCACAGATTCCATCTCCCCCAGCAACCCCAGCCTCCCCCAACCCACCACAGCCTCCCCCCCCCTCCACCACCACCATTCCAGTTCCCTTCGCCCCCTTCCCCAGTCCCAAGCCCACCAGCACGGGATGTTCACCTCCAGCACTTCGTGCTCCTCCAGTAGCGCTTGACGAGAGACCTGCGAATTGGCATTTCTTGGGTTGTGCAAGGTTGAAGACTGCACTCTTTCCAAGGGAGGTTTTACAGTGCCTGCAGACGAATACAGTCTCGCCGTTTGCTGCCTGCAACTCGTCGAAAGTATTGTAAACGTCCAAGTTGCGACGCTGGCTACGCTATTTACCTACACGGGATCCAGCATCATGGGACATGATGACGTCGCCTAATCATCATTCGCCAGGCTCTAGAGAATTCAGCTGAAGCCGCGAAACTGCTTGTGGCTAATGCTTCATTAATAATCTACTATTGGCTGTGCGATTGGGTATACGTTGGCGTAGCTAGCTGCAGTTGCGCCAATCCGAAGTTGAGTGAGTTTCGAGGT
>JAJSRW010001819.1:0-12500 GCA_022414725.1 Microglena sp. YARC | reverse complement strand
ACTTTGACTAGGGATGGTGGTGGTGAGGTAAACTGGGAGGGAGGGGGGCTTGCTACTTGATAGGAGTCAGCTTGCGCACAGCATTGTTAACACGGTCAGCTAAATAGATGCTACCATCTGTGCCAACCGCCAGATTGAATGGATGTTTCAACTGTGCGTCCACAGAGGATCCTAGATCCCCGCTGTAGCCCGGGCCATTGCCACCTGCAATGGTTTGAATAATACCAGAGGCCTGGTCCACCATGCGAATTGCATGATTGTTGTTATCAGAGATGTATACAAAACCAGATGCATCGATGGCAAGGCCAGTCGGATATGCAATTTTCACAGCTGTTGAGTTGGCCGCTAAGCCATCACCTCCGTAGCCATACCCATTGCCACCTGCTATGGTGGATTTGTAGCCAGCAGAGTCTACCTTGCGGATAGCATGGTTATAAGTGTCTGCAATGTACATGTTGCCAGAAGCATCAAATGCCAAGGAGTTAGGTAACCTGAGCTTGGCTGCTGTAGCCAGTTGGCCATCACCACTATTTCCATAGCCATTGCCACCAACTACCGTGGAGATGCTGCCGGCTCTCGATTGCATTATTCAATGAGTCAGCAATATACAGATCACCAGATCGGGCAACGGACACGCCACGTGGACTTCTGAGTCGTGCTGCAGTGGCGGAGTCGCCATCACCCGTGTAGCCGCTTACTCCGCCAGACCCAGCCACAATCGAAACATCACCATTGGTGGCCACCTTCATGATTCGGTTACCGTTGGCTTGACATACATACAAGTTGCCTAAGGCGTCGATAGCCAATCCTGTAGGTCCGCTGATCCTTGCCTCGGTGCTGAGGATAGTTCCACTTGCCTTGTCCACTTTCTTGATGACGCCGGTGTTATAATCAGACACGTATACATTATTCCCGACAGGATCAAGCGCCACTCCCCATGGGCCAGATAGGCCACCAACAAGTGTGGAAATATTGTAGGTAGGAGGGGGAGGGGGTGTACTTGGAGGGGATGGGCTTGGAGGGTGGGCTTGGAGAGGGTGGGGGTGGGCTGGGAGGGGTGGGCTGGGAGGGGTGGACTTGGAGGGGGTGGGCTTGGAGAGGTGGGGGTGGGCTGGGAGGGGGTGGGCTTGGAGAGGGTGGAGGTGGGCTTGGTGGGTTGATGACCACGTTTTCAAGGCCAGGGCAGGAGCACTGTGTGGTACAGGGGTTGGAGATGGTGAGGGTCAGGAAGAGGGTTAGGGTAAGGTAGGATGCTCAGGGTTAGCATGGTAATATATAGGGACCGGCACGTCATATGATGTTGACCAAAGGCGAGTACGAGATCCTACAAATTGCATCAAATGATAATGTATATAAATGGTAACTTTAGCCTAGTCAGACTGCTGGTATCATATGATATCATGTGATGACATGATATGATAGCCATTCCCTGGTAATAAGAATCCTGTAGACCCTGGATTGTATTGGATTGTATTGGATTGTATTGGATTGTATTGGATTGTATGAGGGGATAGAAGCAAGGGAAGGGGTGAGAGGTATGGAGATGAATTACAACTACCACCACTGACTAAATTATACCTCCCAACAGCACCACCACCACTACGCTGCACTGCGTACCTTGGTAGACCAGTCAATGGGACCCTCAGGCACTAGGCATCGCAGGGTGAGTGCAAAGGCAGAATGAGCGGTGGCACCGGGGGACATGTAGAATCCAATTTTTGTCATGTCAAAGCTGAGGGCCTGACCAACATCTGTGTAGTAAGGGTAATTTTTGTCATGTCAAAGCTGAGGGCCTGACCAACATGTCATGTCAAAGCTGAGGGCCTGACCAACATCTGCGTAGTAAGGGTAAGAAAAAGTAGTCATGGGCAGGGTACTACATAACGCGCGCGGCAGAGCGATTTTGCACACGCTTTTCGAGCCCCACTGCGCGTTTCGTGCTGTTTTTTCAACCCCCTGTGTGTGCAGCGCGCAATGTTTGCGCTTTTTGCACTATTTGTATGTATGTTACAGTCCAGGGGTAGGCCAAATAGGCTTAAGGGACTTGCCCAACCGTATATGAAGGGCTTCAAAATAAAAAGCACTGATGAAATGACCCCCAAACAATCGTCTAGCCAACGGAAGCCCTGAGTTAGTGAGTTCGTGGTACATAGATAATTTAATTAATAATTTAATTGCACAACATAGGGCTGACCAATTTGACGTTTGCGCGTTTAAAGCGCTGACCAATTTTACAGAATGTAGTACCCTGGTCATGGGATGATGCACAGATTGGGCCAAATTCTCACTGTACCGGCAGCCCGGCAGCATCTAGCCAGCTCCATTAAACCACCGCAATGGAACGGAACGCCTGTCATGCCAGCTTTCGGTCACACTATTATAAGGTAAGGTGGCTTCACTTTTGGAAGAATACCAGAGTATCATCAGAATACAAGAGTACTTAACATTCTGAGAAAATACCAGAGCCTCGCTACTGAGGTACTTAGACAATACAGTGTTAAACAAGACAAATCCTTCCAGACCACAAATGGGTGCAGCTGTGTGGGTGAGTGGGTAGGGGTGGGGTAGGGGGGGGTGGTGGGTGGGGGGGGTGGGGGGGGGCAACACAATGTTAAAGGAGGCAAATCGAGACCAGCCTACCTGATGTTGTGGTGTACCCCCATGAGTAGGGGTTAGCAAGGCTGATGCCCTCCGGGAGGATCACTATCCATGTGGCTTCAATATTGGGGTTCACCGTATCGTTGCCTCTATTGGTGATGTCGTAGATTAGCTGCCCGGTGCAATATTTCTGCAAGGAGGGCAACATGCACAGGGATATAGTTTGTTTCGGTTTCATGGTCTGTCTGCCTTCAGGCTGCTCACCAATTGCAGGCGGAGTAATTTAATCATATCTAGCTAGAATGCACACTTATAACCCACACTCCTGAGTACAGAATTTGATTACGTGGGTGTAGAGAAAGGGTTTAGGTTTCATGTTTCCTGGGTACGTAGGGCTCATGTATACGGATCAATGGGCTGGCCTCAATGGCCTAAGCAAGCAGGACCACGTTCATTCGGTAACATGGGCTGCAGCCCAGCTGGTGGCTGATAATTATTCAAGGCTACGACCGTAGGGACCAATTAAGTGGTTATGAAGCGTGCATTAAATATGATCCGGCTGGCCCAGACAGGTTGGGGTGGGGTGGGGTGGGTGGGACAGGAGCGTTACGAAAGAAGAGACAAACAAGCAATGCAATAAGCACCCACACATGCAAAGCAAACAAATTATTCACTACGGCGTTGAGGTTCCGAAATCTGGCTGCACGATGCTCAGGTGTGTGGTTGGTTGGTTGGTTGGTTGGTTGACTGGGTGGGTGGTTGGAAATCTGGCTGCACGATGCTCAGGTGTGTGGGTGGTTGGGTGGTTGGGTGGTTGACTGGGTGGGTGGTCGGGAATCTGGCTGCACGATGCTCAGGTGTGTGGGTGGTTGGGTGGTTGGGTGGTTGACTGGGTGGGTGGTCGGAAATCTGGCTGCACGATGCTCAGGTGTGTGGGTGGTTGGGTGGGTGGGTGGTTGACTGGGTGGGTGGTTGGAAATCTGGCTGCACGATGCTCAGGTGTGTGGGTGGTTGGGTGGGTGGGTGGGTGGGTGGAAATCTGGCTGCAGGATGCTCAGGACTGATATTTGGGAAGGTGGACACGTTTTAATCGTTTTTTGCGATATATCAATCTTAGGAAAAACACCGCCTACCTCATTGTCAACCCAGGCTTGATCAAATCCCTCAACTTCGTTGGAACGGTGGACGGTGAATTCGGAATCTTGAAGCAGGGTTCTGAAAGCTGTCCGGGGCATGGCTCTGAGAGCTGTAGGGGGCATTGAGAAGAAAGGCAAGCAGACGTCATTACGCACACAGGTGTGTGGGTGGTTGGGTGGTTGATTGGGTGGGTGGGTTTGAGTTGGTTTGGGGGGGAGGGGGGGGGGGGGGGGGGGGGGGACATACGCATAATAATGTGTGTGTGCGTGTATGTTGTGAAGATGGACGGTGTTGTGTGTTGTGCTCACATCAGTCACATTGTGCTCACATCAGTCACATTGTGCTCATCACATCAGTCACATTGTGCTCACATCAGTCACATTGTGCACGCTACTGTCTAATAATAGAAATCTGGTCTTCAGAAAGACATTGGGTTCGTGGGGCTAGTCACCTTAATTTCTGAGGGGGGACAAACACAGAATGGTGTGTGTGTGTGGATGGTTGAGTGGTTGATTTGGATGGGTGGTTGAGTGGGTGGTTATGTGGGTGGGGCTAGTCACCTTAATTTCTCAGGCTCGTCTTTGCCCGAGGGAATAGGGGACCAGGATAAATATATTGCAATGTTTGTATTTGTATACTTCAGTCATTTCAACCTTTGCAGCATAATATTGTTGTGTTTGAATGTTGACGTTTATATTCGAGTAATGCTTACCAAGAGCAGAGGCCGAGAGCATGGCAACTGCCAGGAGGGGGAGGAGGGCCGTAGCGCGCTTCATGGTATGTATGTGGTGTGAGAGGAAGGGTAGGTGGGCCAGAGGGACTGGGTGGTTGGGTGAGTTTGTACGAGGAAGGTGCGGTAGGTACGCCAAATCTGCGTGACTTGACGAAGCCGGTCAGAGGGGGTCGGGTCCCGGGTCGGGTGGGGTGGGCGGGGGGGCGGGAGAAGACGGGGAAGGACAAGTTGCGGATTCTAAAGCGCGACGGTGACTGGAGAGGTCAGAGGGGACGGTTTGATAGAGGTGGAGGTATTGCATTAATGCATTTGAGACTGAGGCGTGTATTTATAACGAGGTCGGAAGCCGAATAGAGCGTTGGCGTTTGGGGGTTCGGGGTTTCGGGGCATCCCGAGGCGACGAAGGTCCAAACCCACAAACGCCAACGCTCTATTCGGCTTCAGATACAAAGTCGTAGCGAGGTCACCAGACACGACTGTCAAAATTCGGCCAACGCTCTATTTGGCTGCAGATTAATCCGAAGTTGCATCGAGGTCACCAGACACGACTCTCAAAATTCGGCAGTTTTTCAACTCCTCCACAGACCAGACGTTTAAAATCGCGAAATCGAATACAGATGTTCGCTCACCTGGCGCAGCCCCCCCGACATACATCCGCATACAATTCGGACGCTCGCTCTGCTGCAGACCGTCGCAGTCGTTTGAAATTCAGACGTTCTCTCACCTGCCGAAGCACCCTTAACGTCTAAAATCCAATCGTTTGCTCTCTCCCAACCACCCTCAATGCGAATGGTAATCGGAAGCCCACGAGATTTCCCTTGTCACCCTTCCACAATGTAGGCTTGGTAGGTATGCGTGAGCAGGTGGCACGCATAGTTCAGCGGGTGGGAGGGCAGAATTGGTGGCCATGCATGTGGCGAGGGCAGACCATGTGTAACACAGAGTTGTTCAGATCGCCGCATACTCCGTCGATGTGAGGGGAGTCCCGGGAATCGAGCCCGCGACCTCTCGCAACCCGTCGCGTTGCACAGAGCTTGAGCCAGTTCTAATGGTTGCAAGCTATGGCAGGCCATGTGCTGACAAAAATGCTTGCTGGCTGCAATTTGGCTTGCTTGCTGCAATAATGCCTGTGTAATTCTGTGGTGTATGGGCAGGGCTTTGTGTCGGCTGCAGCAACCATCCGATGCTTATAGCCAACAGGTCTGCTATGTGTGGAGGATTCTCTCGCCCCTGTCAGGTGTGCCTACTTGCTGAGTCTTGCTAGGTTGGTTTCTGGACAGCTGGACCCTCTGTTTTCCCGTTGGACTCCCCCTTTACTTCATGGGGCGCCTATGGTTGTCTTCCTAGGCTTTCAGGTTCTTTTCTGCATGATGGTTGTGTTGGGTTGACTTGTGCTTCTTCCTTAAGGGCATCATCGCTGCATATTAATGTGCTCATAGCGCATGCACTTCGGTGGTCTTTCGTTTTTTTAGTTCGGCCTTCCTCTCTTGTGTTTGTTGGGCTTTGTGCTCTGGATCGCCTACCTTTGCAGCGCTCCCTTTTCCGCCTCTCCTTTGTTTCCTCTTTTGGACTGACCTAGCTCGTCATCCTTAGAAATGAGAGCGCAGACATGAGATTTCTGGACCCCCAATTCCGGCTTGAAACTGCGTCGGAGGGTGCTATAGATACAACCCCTACTGCAACCCCTTCGAAAATAGTAGGGGGCCCTGGCCCCTGGAGGTTGGCCCAGGGGGTGGTGTTATGTTCATCAAGCAGCAGTAGCAGCCTCCTTGGTGAAAGATGCACGAGCAGTTGCTTACTTATCCGAACAATTTAATATTTGGGGGGTCAAGAATGAATATAGCATGGCATGGCATTATTATTCAACTTGGTGGCCTGTAAGGCTAATGAACTCAATAGCTCACTGAATCCCCGAAGTTCCACGGAGGCAGGTGCAGCAACCCCCGAGGCTACAGTTGCTACAGGGCAAACTGCAGATTTAGATGTACCAAGGAAGAGCAGCTTGCCTGCACACATGGGATAGATGGATAAAATGTGCATTTGTGTGTGTGTGTTGTGTGTGTGTGTGGTGGGGGGGGGGGGGGTAGGGAAGAAGGGAGGAGGGCGGGCTCCTCTTGTCTGCCATGCGCTCCATGCAGGCCACCTGGCCAGGAAGCAAGCCAGCGGTATAGGCAGGGGCAGCTGCCTGATGGGGTTTTGCCTGTCCGCCAGAGCGCTCGTGCCTCTCGCGTGCCATGCGCTCCATGAAGGCCACCTGGTCAGCAGACAGACCGGCAGTTGGGGGTCGTTGGCGGGCGGGGCGGCAGTCGGGGGCGGCAGCGGCAGGGGCAGGAGCAGGTGCGGCAGAAGTAGCAGCGTATCCGGCATTCATGGGAGGGCTAACCCTGCCAGTAGCAACAGAAGCAGCACGCTCACCCTGCTGGCTCGTGCCTCTCGCATGCCATGCGCTCCATGAAGGCCAGCTGGTCAGGAAGGAAGCCAGTGGTAGAGGCAGCAGGGGCAGCTGCCTGGCGGACAGTTGCCTGCAGCATTGAAGGGAAGGTTGGCGTCAGAGTCTTGAAGTGTGCGTTTGTGAGTTTTTTTGTTAGTGTGCGTGTGCGTGTTTGTTTGTCTGTGTGTGTGTTTGTTAGTGTGTGTTCATGTGTGTTTGTTTCTGTGTGTATGTGTGTGTTTGTTAGTGTGTGTGTGTGTTTGCCTGTTAGTATGTGTGTGTATGTTGTTTTTGTGTGTTGTGGTGGTGAGGGGGGCAGGTGTTCAAAGGCCCCTGCCACATACCAGGTTTCAGTGGAATATGAATTGCTTAACCGTATCTCACGGAATTTGAATCTGTCAAGTGCCTCAGGTTCCAGGGAGTATTGTTGGATCTGGATTCCCGTTCTGGTGGTAATTGTAGCAGGGCGCATCAGCGTAGTGCGCATATCGGCAAGCGAGGAACCCCTGAAGCGAGGAAACCTGGAAAAGCAATAATATTGGCTCTAGCTGGCGTCTGGTTGTTCTTTTTTCGTTCTTTCTTCTCCATGCTGCCGCCACTCGAACCACCTCTGATGCCTCTCGACATACGCATTCGATTTCCGTTCTCCCGAAACCAAACCCCTTCTCTGCGCGTTCTTCTCTTGTCCCTCGTCCTTTCTCGCAACACTCGCATACCTAGGCCACGCAAGCCCCACAGACCTACCTTGATACGTCGAGGTTGGGCAAGTCCCTTCTGTTGATTCAGTTGACTCAGTTGGTTAAGTTATCGTTGAGAACCCCTCCAGACTGTGACACACATCCTCCATTCATTCCAAACACTCCTCGATAGCGCCGTCCTTTATTCCGCCGGTCCAGGACTCTTCGATAGCGCCGTCCTTGATCCCGCCAGTCCAGGACTCATCGATAAATCTGATTGGTACCCTCTTGCTACTCGTGGTGTACCGTTGACGTTGGCAACGAAACCCTAGAATCTGTGTTTCATTACACGAACGAGCCTCGATTCGCAAGAAAACATTTGGATTACAAGAGGTTTAACCTACCTCCCTAGAACAAAGCCACGCCAGCCTGGCTACATGCATGGTCCATAGCTGACCAAAAGTAGCTGAACCAAAGACTCGCTGTATCGATGCATGGCCTGTAGCTGAGCTAAAGTAGCTGAACTAAAGTAGCTGAGAGATGAAGCAAGAGATGAGGAGGGTGGAGTTCCGAACAACACCAGGGTGTGGTAGGTGACCAGTTTTAGGACACTTTTGTGTTTATTTTCCTTGTCTTCATGTGTGTGTGTTTATGCATGCGTGTACGTATTTGTGTGTTTTCAGAATCAGGATGTTGTTGGTGACTAGTTTGAAAATATGTGTGTGTGTTAATGCATGCATGTGTGTGTGATTATGCATGCGTGTAAGTATTTGTGTGTTTTCAGCATCAGATGTTGTTGGTACAGTTTGAAAATATGTGTGTGTGTGTTTATGCATGCATGCATGTGTGTGTGTGTGAGTTTTCTTTTTCAGCATCGGGATGTTGTAGGTGACCAGTTGTAGGACATGTATTTATTTTTTAGTTTTTAATGTGTTAGTGTGTTCGTGTTTATGCATGCAAGTGTGTGTGTGTGTGTATACAGCATCGGGAAGCATTGTGTATGTGCTGTTATGTGTGGGTGGCTATGCAGCTGTGTGTATACAGGGGATGCGGATTGTGTGGTGGCATGTATGCATCGGGATGACTATATATTTATATGTGCAAGTAATACAGCAGCTATAGGCGTGCGTGTGTTTTATGTCAGCACGCTCGTAGGCTATCGCTATATGCCGTCAGACCATTGGCTGTGTGTGTGTATGCATAGTACTAGTTGTTGGCTATAGGCGTGCGTGTGTTTATGTATGCATGCAAGTGTGTGTGTGTGTGTATACCAGCATCGGGATGTGGTGGGTGACTAGTTGTTGGCTATATGGCGTGCGTGTGTTTATGTATGCATGCAAAGTTGTGTGTTGTGTGTGTATACAGCATCGGGATGTGGTGGGTGACTAGTTGTTGGCTATAGGCGTGCGTGGTGTTTTATGTATGCATGCAAGTGTGTGTGTGTGTGTATATACAGCATTCGGATGTGGCTGGGTGACTAGTGTGTGGCTATGTGCGTGTGTTTATGTATGCATGCAATGTGTGTGTGTGTGTATACAGCATCGGTGTGGTGGGGGTGACTAGTTGTTGGCTATAGGCGTGCGTGTGTTTATGTATGCATGCAAGTGTGTGTGGTGTGTGTATAGTATACAGCATCGGATGTGCGGGTGACTAGTTGTTGCTATAGGCTGTGCGTGTGTTTATGTATGCATGCAAGTGTGTGTGTGTGTGTATACAGCATCGTGACAGTTGTTGCTATAGGCGTGCGTGTGTTTTGTATGCATGCAAGTGTGTGTTGTGTATACAGCATCGGGATGTGGTGGTGACTAGTTGTTTGGCTATAGGCGTGCGTGTGTTTATGTATGCATGCAAGTGTGTGTGTGTGTGTATACAGCATCGGATGTGGTGGGTGACTAGTTGTTGGCTATAGGCGTGCGTGTTTATGTAGCATGCAAGGGTGTGTGTGTGTGTATACAGCATCGGATGTGAGTGGGTGACTAGTTGTTGGCTATAGGCGTGCGTGTGTTTATGTATGTGAAGTGTTGTGTGTGTTTGTGTGTATACAGCATCGGGATGTGGTGGGTGACTAGTTGTTGCTAGCGTGCGTGTGTTATGGCTATGCGTGTGTGTTGTATACAGCATTATGTGCATGCTGTGTGTGTGGTACAGCAGAGCTATAGGCGTGCGTTTTATGTATGCATGCAAGGAAGTTGTGTGTGTTGTTGTATGCTGATAGTAGTGTTGTATGTATGCAGTGCAATGTGTGTGTGTGTATACAGAGCATCGGAGTGTGTGGGTGACTAGTTGTTGTGCTATAGGCAAGTTTTTCTTAACCAGCATCTGGATGGTGGTGTGCTTGATTATGTATATGTGCAAGTGGTGTGGTTGTTTTATAAGTTGTGTGTGTGTGTGTATACAGCATACGGGGTTATACACACGTGGTGGGTGACTAGTTGTTGCTTATAGCTAGTGCGTGTGTTTATGTATGCATGCAAGTATACAGCATCTGGGATGTGTGGAGGTGAAAAGTTGTTGCGCGTGTGTTTATGTTAGATAGTTTGTGTGGTGTGACTTGTGTCTATGACATCTAGTTTTCATAGGCTGTGTCTATGTGTTGTTTTTGTATTTATCATCATCTTGATTTTTGTGTGGTGTGATAGTTGTCTATTAGTGGTTGTTTATGTATGCATGCAAGTGTGTGTGGTAAGTGTGTGTAATTTTGTATACAGCATCTGGATGTGGTGGGACAAAGTTGTTGGCATTTATAGGCGTGCGTGTGTGTTTATGTATCATGCAAGTGTGTGTGTGTGTGTATTTTACAGCATACGGATGTGGTGGGCTGACTATTGTTTGTTGCTATAGGCGTAGAATGTGTTTATGTATGCATCAATGTTTGTGTGTATAACAGCATAATAAGTGGTTGGGAAATTGGTGACTATTGTTGCTATACGCTGCGTGTGTTTATGTATGCATGCAAGTTGTGTGTGTAACAGCATCGGATGTTGGGACTAGTTGATAGGCTATATGAGTCGCTGTTATATGTATCGCATGCATGTGTGTGTGTGTATACGAGCATCGGGATGGTGGGTGACTAGTTGTTGGCTATATCGCGTGCGTGTGTTTATGTATGCATGCAAGTGGTGTTGTGTGTGTGGGTTTATACAGCATCGGGATGTTGGGTGACTAGTTGTTTGGCTATAGCTTGTGTTATGTTTATGCAGTGTTGCAAGTATTTTTGTGTTGGTAATACAGTCATTCGGAAGTGTGTTTTGGTGACTAGTTGTTTGCCTCAATAGGTGCGGTTGTTTATGTATGCATCTATGTGTGGTACCAGCATCGGGTTTGTGGTGGGTGATTCTGTGTGGCATAGGCGTGCGTGTGTTTATGTATGCATTGCAAGTGTGTGGTGTCTGTGTGTATACAGATCGGAATGTGGTGGGGGTGACATTGTGTTGTCGTTATAGGAAGCGTGATTGCGTGTTGTTTTATGTATGCATTGGCAAGTTGGTGTATGTGTATACAGGCATCTGATTTGTGGGTGTACTAGTTTGGTGGCTTATGGCCGTCGTGTGTTTAATGTATGCATGTCTATAGTGTGTGTGGGGTGGGTTGTATACAGCATCGGGATGGTGGTGGGTGACTAGTATTCTGTGCGTGTGTTTATGTATGCATGCAAGTGTTGGGTGTGTGTATATAGCATTGGAGTGTTGGTTGGTGACTAGTTGTTGGCTATAGCTGGCGTGTTGTTTATGTATGCATGCAAGTGTGTGTGTGTTGGTTTGTATACAGACGTTGGTGGGTGACTAATTGTTGTATAGGCGTGCGTGTGTTATGTAATGCATGCAGTGGTGTGTGTGTGTGTATCACAGCATCGGGATGTGGTGGGTTGACTAGTTGTTGGCTCATATGGCCTGATGCGTGTGTTTATGTATGCATGCAATGTATATCTAGCATTCGGATGGGGACATGTGTTTGTGCTGTAATGTGTTCTGTGTGTGGCTTTGTTTGTATACAAGCATCGGGGATTGTGGACTATTGTTGGCTATATAGTGCGTGTGTTGTGATCTATGCTGCGTATATGTGTTTGTGCATGAAGTATGTTTGTTGTATACAGCATCGGAGTCTGGTGGAAGACCTAGACTATTTGTTGTGCTAATAGGAGGCGCATAGCGTTTTGTGTTTTATGTATGCATGCAAGTGTGTGGTGTGTATACCATCGGATGTGGTGGATGACTAGTTGTTGGCTATATGCGTGCGTGGGTTTATGATATGCATGCAAGTGTGTTGTGTGTGTATACAGCATCGGACGGGATGTGGTGGTGACTAGTTGTTTGGCTATAGGCGTGCGTGTGTTTCATGTATGCATGCAAGTGATGTGTGTGTGTGTTTACAGCAGTCATTGTGTGGGTGACTAGTTGTTGGGCTATAGCCGTGCGTATTGTTTTATGTATGCAATGCAAGTGTTGTGTGTGTATACAGCATCGGGATGTGTGTGGTGACTAGTTGTTGGCTATAGGCGTGCGTGTGTTTATGTTGCCAATGCAAGTTTGTGTGTTTAATACGCATCGAAAAATGTGGTGGATGACTATTTGGCATATAGCGTGCGGTGTTTATGTAATGCATGCAAGTGTGATGTGGGTAACAGCTCAGGTTGTTGGGTGACATGTTGCTACGTGCTTGTTTATGTATGCTGCATGGTGCTGTGTGTGATACAGCATCGTGATGGTGGTGACTAGGCTTGTCATAGCGTCGCGCTGTGTCTATGTATGCGATCAAAGTGTTGTGTGCTGTGTTAAACGCATGATGGTGGGGACTATTGTTGCTATAGCTGCGGGTGTTTATATGCATGCAAGTTGTGGTGAACCATCGGATTGGTGCACTAGTTGTGCTATAGGCTGCGTGTATGTATGCATGCAAGCTCCTGTGTTGTGTCATCTCTCTCGTG
>JAJSRW010001818.1:0-29034 GCA_022414725.1 Microglena sp. YARC | reverse complement strand
GGAGTTTCGTGATGGGGGACGCCTAAGGAGTGAGGCCAAGCCCTACATAGGCAGTGTCCTTAAAGCGCGAGCAAGCTGCTGTTTGCTCTGTGGCTTGATAGGCTGAGATCATAGGGTGGTGGTAATGGTGTTGGTGTGATTGGTCGGCATGGTGGTGCGTGGTGTGGGTGGTGAACAGTAATGTGTGGTGATTCAGTTACAATTGGTGGTGAAAGAACAGAGCTCCCTCGATGAGGCAACGTCCTTCAAGCGCGACTCAGCAGACCCACCCACCGACCCCATACACTAACTAAACTCACAACACACCACACACATAAAAAAAATGTGTATCACAAGTGCACGACCTGTGGTTGCTGGAGAACCTGGTGGGGGCGTACACCCTAGCTGATGGATGAAAACATTCAAGACCAGACAAGGTGAACAGACACACACACGTATGCCCCCCCCCCCCCCCCACACACACACACACACCCCAACCACCCACACCCACCCACCCACACACACACACACCCACCCACAACCCACCCACACCCCACCACCCCTCCACCCCCACACCCCACACACCCACACACCACCCGCCCACACCTACCCCTACACCCACCCACACCCACCCACCCCACCCACCCACACCCACCCACACCCACCCACACCCACACTCACACGACAAACCACTCCACACCACAACATATACACACACACGCACATAAACACACACCTCCCCCCCAACGCACCAACACCAACACCAGCACCACACCAGCACATCATCAGCACCAACACCAGCACCCAGCACCAAACACCAGCACCGATACCAGCACCAACACCAGGCACACAACCACCACCACCACCTACACCACCACCCACACACACACAACTACAACACACACAAACGGATTTTGTATCACAGTTGCAATATCACATACATATGCCACACACATAAACACACATGTCACCCCCCCAACACAAACACACCCACTCACCACACACATCTACACACAAACACACCCCTCCCACCCACCCACCCACCCACAACCCCCACCCACACATCTTACACACAAACACCACCTCTTCCCACCCACCCACCCACCCACAAACCCCCACCCACACACAGTGCATGTACCTGTGGGGGTGAGAAACCGGTGGAGGCGTACAAACCCAGCTGCTGATGGTGAGGCACACACCACTTCCCCCCCACAAACCTCCCCCCACCAAACACTAACACGGACATGACATGCGACCTGTGGGTTGGAGAACCTGGTGGAGGCGTACCACTCGAGCTGCTGATGGGAAGCAATCACACACACCACACCTCCCCCCCCACACACACATCCACACCACAACACAAACACACACGCATGCACGTACACACACACACCATTAACACACCACACAACATACCACACACACGCATGCAACGTACACCACACACACACACACACACACACATACACCACACTTTAAACATACAACACCACACATGCAAGCACCATGTGGGGTGGAGAACCTGGTGGAGGCGTACCACCCTAGTTGCTGAATGAAAAAGCTATGAACATCACACCAGACAAGGTGGAACGAACAAACAAGAAACAACATGCACACACACACACACTCACGCACAAGGGCATAAACACACACACACCTTCCCCCCCCTCTATACACCACACATGCAATCACATCACCACACACACACCCCCCCCCTCTTATACACACGCACACGCGTATCACCACACACACACACACACACACACACACACACAAGGGCAAACACACACACACACCTCCCCTCCCCCCCCCCCCCCCCCCCTCTATACACCACACATTGCAAACACACACACACACAAACAAACAAGCCTCCCCCCCTTCCCTCCCCCCCCCCCCCCTCCTCTATACACACACCAACATGCTCGTACTTGTGGGGTGGGAACCTGGTGGAGGGTACATTCATCTTAGCTGCTGATGAAAGCATTGAACATACAACAAGACTAGGTGAACAAACCCAAACACATACATGTGCACACACAAACAAAAAAACACACAAGTACAAACGCACAAACGCCCCCCCCCCCCCCCCCCCCCCCCACAGACAAAGACTCACATACATATGCCACCACACACACATCAACACTCAGCACACACTTAAACACTCACACACATTGCACACACACACACACACACTCTTAAACACTCACACACACACACACACACTTAAACACTCACACACATGCACACACACACACACACACTTAAGACCTCACACACATTGCACACACATTACAACACTCAACACATGCACACAACACACACAAACAAACATACACAAATGCTGTACCTGTGGGGTTGGAGAACCTGGTGGAAGTGTACCAACCTAGCAAAAAAACCTGCTGGTGGAAGGCATGCACGTCACAAACCAGACAGGGCCCCAGGATTTCTTCGTAGCCGTGTCTAGGGTCAGCTGCTCAAGAGAATAGGAAGACGAGGCTGCAGTGACCTTGTCGCCTCGATGGCGACATGTTGAGAAGTGCTGAGCCTCTGTCTCGGCCAGCTGTGGATGGGGTGGGGGAGGGATTGTTGTGGGTCGGGTGTGTGGGCAGGGGGAAGGGTTGGGACGGGGTGGGAAAGGGTGGGACGGGCGGTGGGGAAGGGTGGGACGGGGTGGACAGGGCTGGGACGGGGTGGGAAAGGGTGGGACGGAGGTGAGGAAAGGGTGGGACGGGCGTGGGACAGGGTGGACGGGGTGGGGAAGGGTGGGCGGGTGGACAGGGTGGGGGGGGTGGGAAAAGGTGGGACGGGTGGGAAAGGGTGGGACGGGGGTGGGAAAGGTGGACGGGGTGGGACAGGGTGGACGGGGTGGGAAAGGGTGGGACGGGGTGGGACAGGGTGGGAGACGGGGTGGGAGAAGGGTGGGACGGGGTGGGAAAGGGTGGGACGGGGTGGGAAAGGTGGGACCGGGGGAAAGGGTGGGACGGGGTGGAAGGGTGGACCGGGGTGGACAGGGTGGACGGGTGAGAAAGTGTGGGACGGGTGGGAAAGGGTGGGACGGGGTGGAGTGTGGGACGGGGTGGCGAAAGGGGTGGGACGGGGGGGCGTGGGAAAGGGTGGGATGGGTGTCAGCGGCACGATGAAAAGGAAGCACGGCTGCAGTGACCTTGTCGCCCCCATGGCAACATGTTGAGTATGCTGAGCGCTCTGGCGACAGCTGTGAATGGGGGAGATATTTCAATATATGGGTGTGGTGTTTGGTGTTGGTGCTGGTGTGGGGTTGTGGTGTGGTTTGCTGGTGTTTTTGGTGTTGGTGTTGGTGCTTGGGTTTGGTGTGGTGCTGGCGTGTTTGGTTGTTTTTGGTGCTGGTGTTGGTGGGCTGCCGTGGACCTTGTCGCAACCAATTGGTGGTGGTGGTGGTGGGGTTGAAGTCGAATGGAAAACACGAATTTACTGAATAGGAGAAGGGCGTGAGGAGCTGAATGATAGACTAGAATGAACGAACAAACAAACAAACAAGCAAACAAATGAACGAACAAACAAACAAGCAAACAAATGAACGAACAAACAAACAAACAAGCAAACAAATGAACGAACAAACAAACAAGCAAACAAATGAACGAACAAACAAACAAACAAGCAAACAAATGAACAAACAAACAAACAAACAAGCAAACAAACATGTTGGATATACATGGTACCCTTCTCACGGATGTTCGGTTGTGTGGATCTGTCGTTTTGTGGATATTTCTGAAATCTGAGTCTTGACAATTTTCAGATATTTACACAGATATTGAAGCCTGAAGGGCGTGAGGAGCTGAATGATAGACATGGTGGTGGTGGTGGTGGTGGAATGGAATGGAAAACACGAATTTACCTGAATAGGGAGAAGGGCGTGAGGAGCTGAATGATAAACAGCATCTCCTAATGGCTCATGGAATCAGAATCGAATTGAGTTTACATGGAAAAAAGGTACATGATTAACGGCCTGGTGGGGCGTTGGTGTTCAAGGTGTGAGCCCGTCGTACGTGGGTGGGAGCGGCCTACCTCAACTGGCAGGCTACCACGCGGTGTGACGACGAACCTGCAACGCAGAGCGAACGAAGGAGAGTCAACCCCTGACTCTTCACTTCTTATGTGATTCAGTCTACCACTAGACCAATGATATATTCACCGAAAAGGGCTGTTTACATGGGAGCAGCTTGTGGTGGTGGTGGTGGTGGTGATGGTGGTGGTAGTGGTGGTGGTGGTGGTGGTGGTGGTGGTGGTAGTGGAGTGGAGGTGGTGGTGCGTGGTGGAGGTGTAGGTAGTGTGGTGGTGGTGTGTTGTTGGTGGTGGTGATGGTGTTGGTGGTGTTGGTTTGGTGTTGGTGTTTGGTGTTTGGTGTTGGTGTTGGTGGTGGCTTTGGGGGTATGTGGTGGTGGCGATGGCGGTTGTTTTATGAGGTTGCAAAGCACTAGGAACATGAATCTATCGAGGTTTACCTGATAGATAGAAGTGAGGTACGGTAATTAATTATTCATTATTGATTTATTATTCATGTATTCATTTAATATTCATTTATTATTCATGTATTAATGTATTATTCATATATTTATTTACTTATTATTAATTTATTTATGTATTACCTGATTAGGGAGACGTATGGGTACGGTAACTAATCGATTATAAAATTATTAGATTTACTTATTTAATTAATGTAGTTATAAATTGCGTAATAATGTACTTATTATTAATCTATCAATTAATTAATTCACTTGTTATTAATAAATATATTACCTGAATAGGGAGAAGGGCGTGAGGAGCTGAATGATGGACAGCTTCTCCTTATCGCTCATCGACTCAGAGTCGAACTGGGTTTGCATGGCCGCAAGCTTTTTGGGTGGTATGACCTCAAGTACCCGCCTCTCGCGTGCAGGTACGTAGTCTACCAGGAGTACGCCCTTCTCTGGTAACCTGCATTCAAGGTGGTGGTTAAGGCGGTTGTTAGAGTGGTGGTTATAGTTGAATTGAGATTGCATGGCAAACAAAGCTGTGGGGTTGCGGGTATGACCTCAAGCGTGCGCAGGTACACAGTCTACCAGGAGTACGCCCTTCTCTGGCAACCTGCATGCATGGTGGTGGTTAGAGTGGTGGTAAGAGTCAAACTGAGTTTGCAGGCAAGCAAGTTTCTTGGTGCGGTATGACCTCAAGCCAGAGCCTCTCGCGCGCAGGTAGGTAGTCTACCAGGAGTACGCCCTTCTCTGGTAGCCTGCAAGCAAGGTGGTGGTTAAAGCGGTTGTTAGAGTGGTGGTTAGTAGTGGTGGTTAGAGTGGTGGTTAGAGTGGTGGTTAGGGTGGTGGTTGAGGTGGTGGTTAGAGTGGTGGTTAGGGTGGTGGTTGAGGTGGTGGTTAGAGTGGTGGTTAGAGTGGTGGTTAGGGTGGTGGTTGAGGTGGTGGTTAGAGTGGTGGTTAGAGAGGTGGTTAGGGTGGTGGTTGAGGTGGTGGTTAGAGTGGTGGTTGAAGTGGTGGTTAGAGTCGAACTGAGTTTGCATGGCCGCAAGCTTCTTGGGTGGTATGACCTCAAGTACCCGCCTCTCGCACGTGGGTACGTAGTCTACCAGGAGTGCACCCTTCTCTGGTAACCTGCAGTCATGGTGGTGGTTAAGGAGGTTGTTAGAGTGGTGGTTGGAGTGGTGGTTAGAGTGGTGGTTAGAGTTGAATTGAGATTGCATGGCAGCAAGCTTTTGGGTTGGTATGACCGCAAGCACACACAGGTACGTAGTCTACCAGGAGGAGGCGCTTTTCTGGTGACCAATTACTTGAGTCAATTCAATTCAATTGATTGATTAATCATTCAATTCCAATGTGTGATTAATCAATCAATTATATTCAACTAATTTATTGATTAATCACACACACACATACACACACACACACACACACACACACGCCCCACACTCACTGAGCAGGCCGTTCTGCCTCCTTGCATGTCTTCACATGCCGTCCATCTAGTTTAATGTTTAGGGTTTAGGCAGTGATCTGACACTGCATCCAGTGTACTCAGTCTGTTTGCGCCTCCACTTGTTTAATTGGTTAAATTCAATTAAATAATTTAATTAAATAAAATAATAGAGACAATTAAATTCATTACTTATTGTCAATTTAATTCAATTCAATTCAATCATTTGATTGATTACCCCCCCCCCCCCACACACCACACACAAACACACTTACTGAGCAGGCCATTCTGCCTCCTTGCATGTCTTCACATGCCGTCCATCTAGTTTAATGTTTCGCATCAGACAGTGAACTGACGCGGCGTCCAGTGTACTCAGCTGTTGTTATTACACTGTGGTGGTGGTAGTGGTGGTGGGTGGTGGTTGGCATTCAGTGCACCACAGTTATTATTTTGGGGAGCTACACGTAGCATCTTCAAGGCAAAACATTTCTCATTGTGACATACGCACACTCATACTCTGCTGACAAAACTTACTATGCCAAACAAACGCCGAAAAACACTATGAGAAACGAAAAAAAAACGTACTATGCCATAAGAACAAACGAAAAAACGTACTATGACAACAAACGAAAAACGTACTATGCCAACAAACGAAAAAACGTACTATGCCCAACAAACGAAAACGTACTATGCACAATACAAACGTACTATGTACGAAAAACGTACTATGTTTGCAACAAAAAAAACGTACAATGCTTGCAACGAAAAACGTACTATGCCAACGAAATCCAAAAACGTACTATGCTTGCCAACAAACGAAACGTACTATCCCAACAAACGAAAAAACGTACTATGCTTGCAACCGAAAAACGTGATGCCCAACAAAACCGAAAAAACACTATGCCAACAAACGAAAAACGTACTATGCTTGCCACAACCGTACTATCGCTTGTCCCCAACGAAAAACGTACTATGCCAACAAAAAACAATGAAAAAACGTACTTTGCTGCCACAAAAAACGTACAATGCTTGCCAACGAAAAAACGTACTATGCAACAAACGCAAAAACGTACTATGCTTGCCAACAAACGAAAAACGTACTATCCCAACAAACGAAAACGTACTATGCTTGCCAACGAAAAAACGTACTATGACAAACAATAACTATGAACGAAAAACGTACTATGCCATACAAAACGAAAAACGTACTACTGTTGCCAGCCCAGAAAAAAAAACGTACTAACTTGCCAACAAAAAACCGTTACTATCCAACAAAAAAACGTACAGAAAAACGTACTATACGTACTATGCTTGGCAAAAGTTCAAAAAACGCACAATGCTTGCCAAGAAAACGTACTATGCCAACAAACGCAAAAACGTACTATGCTTGCCAACAAACGAAGAAAACGTACTATCCCAACAAACGAAAAAACGTACTACTATGCTTGCCAACGAAAAACGTACTATGCAACAAACGAAAAAACGTTACGTACTTGCCAACAAAACGAAAAAATGTACTATGCTTGCAACAAAAAAAAACGTACTATGCTTGCCAACAAAAAACGTACTATGCCAACAAACGAAAAACGTACTATGCTTGCCAACAAAAAACGTACAATGCTTGCCAACGAAAAACGTACTATGCCAACAAACGCCAACAAAACGTACTATGCTTGCCAACAAAAACGAAAAACGTACTATCCCAACAAACGAAAAAACGTACTATGCCTGCCAACAAAAAACGTACTATGCCAACAAACGAAAAACGTACTATGCCAACAAACGAAAAACGTACTATGCTTGCCAACAAAAAAAAAACGTACTATGCTTGCCAAAAAAAACGTACTCAAGCCAACAACGAAAAACGTATTATGCTTGCCAACAAAAAACGTACTATGCCAACAAACGAAAAACGTACTATGCCAACAAAAAAAACGTACTATGCTTGCAACAAAAAACGATCTATGCCAACAAACGAAAAACGTACTTTGGCCAACAAAAAAAACGAACTATGCATTTGCCCAACAAAAAAACGTACTATGGCTTGCCCAACGAAAACGTACTATGCCAACAAACGAAAACGTAAAACTATGCTTGCCCCCCAACGAAAAACGTACTATGCCAACAAACGTAAAAACGTACTATGCTTGCCAACGAAAAACGTACTATGCCAAACAAACGAAAAACGGTACTATGCTTGCCAACAAAAAACGCACTATGCCAACAACAAAAACGTACTGTGCCAACAAAAAAACGTTACTATGCCAACAAACGAAAAAACGTACTATGCTTGCCAACAAAAACGTACTATGCAAAAAAAAAAAAAAACGTACTATGCTTGCCAACAAAAAAAGTACTATGCCAAAAACGAAAAAACGTACTATGCTTGCAACAAAAAACGTACTATGCAACAAACGAAAAACGTACTATGCTTGCCAACAAAAAACGTACTATGCTTGCCAACAAAAACGTACTATGCTTGCAACAACAAAAACGTACTATGCCAACAACGAAAACGTATTATGCTTGCCAATAAAAAACGTACTATGCTTGCTAACGAAAAACGTACTATGCCAACAAACGAAAAACGTACTATGCTTGCCAACAAAAAACGTACTATGCAACAAAAAAAAAACGTACTATGCTTGCCAACGAAAAACGTACTATGCCCACACAAAAAAATGTACTATGCTTGCCAACGAAAAACGTACTAAGCTTGCCAAAAACGAAAAACGTACTATGCCAACAAAAGAAAAACGTACTATGCTTGCAACAAAAAACGTACTAATGCCAACAAACGAAAAACGTACTATGCTTGCCAACAAAAAACGTACTATGCTTATAAACGAAAAACGTACTTATGCTTGCCACAAAAAACGTACTATGCTTGCCAACTAAAAACGTACTATGCCAACACACAAAAAACGTACTATGCTTGCCAACAAAAAACGTACTATGCTTGCCAACGAAAAACATACTATGCCAACAAACGAAAAACGTACTATGCTTGCCAACGAAAAACGTACTATGCCAACAAACGAAAAAAACGTACTATGCTTGCAACAAAAAACGTACAATGCTTGCCAACGAAAAGCGTACTATGCTAAAAAACGCAAAACGTACTATGCTTGCCAACAAACGAAAAACGTACTATCCCAACAAACGAAAAACGTACTATGCTTGCTAACGAAAAACGTGCTATGCCAACAAACGAAAAACGTTCTATGCCAACAAACGAAAAACGTACTATGCCAACAAACAAAAAACGTACTATGCTTGCCAACAAAAAAAAACGTACTATGCTTGCCAACAAAAAACGTACTATGCCAACAAACGAAAAAAGTACTATGCTTGCCAACAAAAAACGTACAATGCTTGCCAACAAAAAACGTACTATGCCAACAAACGCAAAACGTACTATGCTTGCCAACAAACGAAAAACGTACTATCCCAACAAACGAAAAACGTACTATGCTTGCCAACAAAAAACGTACTATGCCAACAAACGAAAAACGTACTATGCCAACAAACGAAAAACGTACTATGCTTGCCAACAAAAAAAAACGTACTATGCTTGCCAACAAAAAACGTACTAAGCCAACAAACGAAAAACGTATTATGCTTGCCAACAAAAAACGTACTATGCCAACAAACGAAAAACGTACTATGCCAACAAAAAAAAACGTACTATGCTTGCCAACAAAAAACGATCTATGCCAACAAACGAAAAACGTACTTTGCCAACAAAAAAAAAACGAACTATGCTTGCCAACAAAAAACGTACTATGCTTGCCAACGAAAAACGTACTATGCCAACAAACGAAAAACGTACTATGCTTGCCAACGAAAAACGTACTATGCCAACAAACGTAAAACGTACTATGCTTGCCCAACGAAAACGTACTATGCCAACAAACGAAATACGTACTATGCTGCCAACAAAAAACGCACTATGCCAACAAACGAAAAACGTACTGTGCAACAAAAAAAACGTACTATGCCAACAACGAAAAACGTACTATGCTTGCCAACAAAAACGTACTATGCAAAAAAAAAAAACGTACTATGCTTGCCAACGAAAAAAGTACTATGCCAACAAACGAAAAACGTACTATGCTTGCCAACAAAAAACGTACTATGCCAACAAACGAAAAACGTACTATGCTTTGCCCAACAAAAAAACGTACTATGCTTGCCAACAAAAAAACGTACTATGCCAACGAACGAAAAACGTATTATGCTTGCCAATAAAAAACGTACTATGCTTGCTAACGAAAAACGTACTATGCCAACAAACGAAAAACGTACTATGCTTGCCAACAAAAAACGTACTATGCAACAAAAAAAAAAACGTACTATGCTTGCCAACGAAAAACGTACTATGCCCACACAAAAAAATGTACTATGCTTGCCAACGAAAAACGTACTATGCTTGCCAAAAACGAAAAACGTACTATGCCAACAAAAGAAAACGTACTATGCTTGCCAACAAAAAACGTACTATGCCAACAAACGAAAAACGTACTATGCTTGCCAACAAAAAACGTACTATGCTTATAAACGAAAAACGTACTATGCTTGCCAACAAAAAACGTACTATGCTTGCCAACTAAAAACGTACTATGCCAACACACAAAAAACGTATGCTTGCAACAAAAAAACGTACTATGCTTGCCAACCGGAAAAAAACATACTATGCCAACAAACGAAAAACGTACTATGCTTGGCCAACGAAAAACGTACTATGCCAACAAAACGAAAAAACGTTACTATGCTTGCCAACAAAAAACGTACAATGCTTGCCAACGAAAAACGTACTATGCTAACAAACGCAAAACGTACTATGCTTGCCAACAAACGAAAAACGTACTATCCCAACAAACGAAAAACGTACTATGCTTGCTAACGAAAAACGTGCTATGCCAACAAACGAAAAACGTTCTATGCCAACAAACGAAAAACGTACTATGCCAACAAACGAAAAACGTACTATGCTTGCCAACAAAAAAAAACGTACTATGCTTGCCAACAAAAAACGTACTATGCCAACAAACGAAAAAAGTACTATGCTTGCCAACAAAAAACGTACTATGCCAACAAACGAAAAACGTACTATGCCAACAAACGAAAAACGTACTATGCTTGCCAACAAAAAACGTACTAAGCCAACAAACGAAAAACGTATTATGCTTGCCAACAAAAAACGTACTATGCCAACAAACGAAAAACGTACTATGCCAACAAAAAAAAACGTACTATGCTTGCCAACAAAAAACGATCTATGCCAACAAACGAAAAACGTACTTTGCCAACAAAAAAAAACGAACTATGCTTGCCAACAAAAAACGTACTATGCTTGCCAACAAAAAACGTACTATGCCAACAAACGAAAAACGTACTATGCTTGCCAACGAAAAACGTACTATGCCAACAAACGTAAAACGTACTATGCTTGCCAACGAAAAACGTACTATGCCAACAAACGAAATACGTACTATGCTTGCCAACAAAAAACGCACTATGCCAACAAACGAAAAACGTACTGTGCCAACAAAAAAAACGTACTATGCCAACAAACGAAAAACGTACTATGCTTGCCAACAAAAACGTACTATGCAAAAAAAAAAAAAACGTACTATGCTTGCCAACGAAAAAAGTACTATGCCAACAAACGAAAAACGTACTATGCTTGCCAACAAAAAACGTACTATGCCAACAAACGAAAAACGTACTATGCTTGCCAACAAAAAACGTACTATGCCAACAAACGAAAAACGTACTATGCTTGCCAACAAAAAACGTACTATGCTTGCAACAAAAACGTACTATGCTTGCCAACAAAAAACGTACTATGCCAACAAACGAAAAACGTATTATGCTTGCCAATAAAAAACGTACTATGCTTGCTAACGAAAAACGTACTATGCCAACAAACGAAAAACGTACTATGCTTGCAACAAAAACGTACTATGCAACAAAAAAAAAACGTACTATGCTTGCCAACGAAAAACGTACTATGCCCACACAAAAAAATGTACTATGCTTGCCAACGAAAAACGTACTATGCTTGCCAAAAACGAAAAACGTACTATGCCAACAAAAGAAAACGTACTATGCTTGCCAACAAAAAACGTACTATGCCAACAAACGAAAAACGTACTATGCTTGCCAACAAAAAACGTACTATGCTTATAAACGAAAAACGTACTATGCTTGCCAACAAAAAACGTACTATGCTTGCCAACTAAAAACGTACTATGCCAACACACAAAAAACGTACTATGCTTGCCAACAAAAAACGTACTATGCTTGCCAACGAAAAACATACTATGCCAACAAACGAAAAACGTACTATGCTTGCCAACGAAAAACGTACTATGCCAACAAACGAAAAACGTACTATGCTTGCCAACAAAAAACGTACAATGCTTGCCAACGAAAAACGTACTATGCTAACAAACGCAAAACGTACTATGCTTGCCAACAAACGAAAAACGTACTATCCCAACAAACGAAAAACGTACTATGCTTGCTAACGAAAAACGTGCTATGCCAACAAACGAAAAACGTTCTATGCCAACAAACGAAAAACGTACTATGCCAACAAACGAAAAACGTACTATGCTTGCCAACAAAAAAAAAACGTACTATGCTTGCCAACAAAAAACGTACTATGCCAACAAACGAAAAAAGTACTATGCTTGCCAACAAAAAATGTACTATGCCAACAAACGAAAAACGTACTATGCCAACAAACGAAAAACGTACTATGCTTGCCAACAAAAAATGATCTATGCCAACAAACGAAAAACGTACTATGCCAACAAAAAAAAAAAACGTACTATGCTTGCCAACAAAAAACGTACTATGCTTGCCAACGAAAAACGTACTATGCCAACAAACGAAAAACGTACTATGCTTGCCAACAAAAAACGTGCTATGCTTGCCAACGAAAAACGTACTATGCCAACAAACGAAAAACGTACTATGCTTGCCAACAAAAAACGTTCTATGCCAACAAACGAAAAACGTACTGTGCCAACAAAAAAAACGTACTATGCCAATAAAAGGAAAAACGTAATATGCTTGCCAACAAAAAACGTACTATGCAAAAAAAAAAAAACGTACCATGCTTGCCAACGAAAAAAGTACTATGCCAACAAACGAAAAACGAACAATGCTTGCCAACAAAAAACGTACTATGCCAACAAACGAAAAACGTAATATGCTTGCCAACAAAAAACGTGCTATGCCAACAAACGAAAAACGTACTATGCTTGCCAACAAAAAACGTACTATGCTTGCCAACAAAAAACGTACTATGCTTGCCAACGAAAAACGTACTATGCCAACACACAAAAAACGTACTATGCTTGCCAACCAAAAAACGTACTATGCCTTGCCAACGAAAACGTACTATGCCAACAAACGAAAAACGTACTATGCTTGTCAAAAAAAAACTATGCAAAAAATAAAAAAACGTACTATGCTTGCAACGAAAACGTACTATGCTCACACAAAAAATGTACTATGCTTGCCAACGAAAAACGTACTATGCCAACAAACGAAAAACGTACTATGCTAACAAAAAAATACGTACCATGCTTGCAACAAAAAACGTACTATGCAACAAACGAAACGTACTATGCTTGCAACAAAAAAAACGTACTATGCAACAAACGAAAACGTACTATGCTTGCCAACAAAAAGTACTATGCTTGCCAAAACAATAAAAAAACGTACTATGCTTGCCAAATTAAAAATTACTATGCCAACAAACGAAAAACGTACTATGCTTGCCAACAACCAAAAAAACGTACTATGCTTGCAACGAAAAAACGTTCTATGCCAACAAACGAAAAACGTACTATGCTTGCCTACGATACGTACTATGCTTGCCAACAAACGAAAAACGTACTATGCTTGCCAACAAAAAACGTACTATGCTTGCCAACGAAAAACGTACTATGCCAACAAACGCAAAACGTACTATGCTTGCCAACAAACGAAAAACGTACTATCCCAACAAACGAAAAACGTACTATGCTTGCCAACGAAAAACGTACTATGCCAACAAACGAAAAACGTACTATGCCAACAAACGAAAAACGTACTATGCCAACAAACGAAAAACGTACTATGCTTGCCAACAAAAAACGTACAATGCTTGCCAACAAAAACGTACTATGCCAAAAAAAAACGTACTATGCTTGCCACAAAACGAAAAACGTACTATGCCAACAAACGAAAAACGTACTATGCTTGCCAAGAAAAACGTACTATGCCAACAAACGAAAAACGTACTATGCAAAACCGAAAAACGTACTAATGCTTGCCAACAAAAAAAAAACGTACTATGCTTGCCAACAAAAAACGTACTATGCCAACAAACGAAAAACGTACTATGCTTGCCAACAATAAACGTACTATGCCAACAAACGAAAAACGTACTATGCCAACAAAAAAAAAGTACTAAGCTTGCAAAAAAAAACCATCTATGCCAACACACGCAATGGCTCAAACGAAAAACGTACTATGCCACAAACGAAAAACGTACTATGCTTGCCAACAAAAAACGTACTATGCTTGCCAACGAAAAAACGTACTAATGCTTGCCAAACAAAAAAACGTACTATGCTGCCAACAAAAACGTACATATGCTTGCCAACGAAAAACGTACCAACAAACGAAAAACGTACTATGCTTGCAACAAAAAACGTACTATGTAACAAACGAAAAACGTACTGTGCAAAAAAAACGTACTATGCAACAAACGAAAAACGTACTATGCTTGCAAAAAACGTACTATGCAAAAAAAAAAAACGTACTATGCTTGCAACGAAAGAAGTACTATGCCCACAAACGAAAAACGTAGCTATGCTTGCCAACAAAAAAACGTACTATGCTTGCAAAAAAAACGTACTATGCTTGCCAACGAAAAACGTACTATGCCAACACAACAAAACGTACTATGCTTGCAACAAAAAACGTACTATGTTGCAACGAAAAACGTACTATGCTTGCAACGAAAAAACGTACTATGCCAACACACAAAAACGTACTATGCTTGCAAAAAACGTACTATGCTTGCAACGAAAAACGTACTATGCCAACAAACAAAACGTACTATGCAACAAACGAAAAACGTACTAAGCTTGCAAACGAAAAACGTACTATGCCACACAAAAAAACGTACTATGCTTGCAACGAAGAACGTACTATGACAACAAACGAAAAACGTACTATGCAACAAAAAAATAAACGTACTATGCTTGCCAACTAAAAACGTCCTATGCACGAACGAAAAACGTACTATGCTTGCCACAAAAAACGTACTATCCCAACAAACGAAAAACGTACTATGCTTGCCAACATAAAACGTACTATGCTTGCCAACAAAAAACGTCTAATGCCCAAAACGAAAACGTACTATGCCAACTAAACGAAAAACGTACTATGCCAAAAAAAACGTACTATGCTTGCCAACAAAAAAACGTACTATGACGAAAAACTACTATGCTTGCCAACAAAAAACGTACTATGCCAACAAAACGAAAAACGTACTATGCTTGCCAACAAAAACGTACTATGCCAAACGAAAAACGTACTATGCTTGCCAACAAAAAACGTACTATGGTTGCCAACGAAAAACGTACTATGCCAACAAACGAACAACGTACTATGCTTACAAAAAAAAACGTACTATGCTTGCCATCAAAAAACGTACTATGCCAACAAACGAAAAACGTACTATGCCTAAAAAAAAGGTACTATGCTTGCCAACAAAAAACGTACTATGCCAACAAATAAAAACGTACTATGCTTGCCATAAAAAAACGTACTATTCTTGCCAACAAAAAACGTACTATGCCAACAAACGAAAAACATACTATGCTTGCCAACAAAAAACGTACTATGCCAACAAACGAATAACGTACTATGACAACAAAAAAAAACGTACTATGCTTGCCAACGAAAAACGTTCTATGCCAACTAACGAAAAACGTACTATGCTAACAAAAAAAAACGTACTATGCTTGCCAACAAAAAACGTACTATGCCAACAAACGAAAAACGTACTATGCCAACTAAAAAACGTACTATGCTTGCCAACAAAAAACGTACTATGCCAACAAACGAGAAACGTACTATGCTTGCCATAAAAAAACGTACTATGCTTGCCAACAAAAAACGTACTATGCCAACAAACGAAAAACGTACTATGCTTGCAACAAAAACGTAACTATGCCAACAAACGAAAAACGTACTATGACAACAAAAAATAACGTACAATGCTTGCCTACGAAAAACGTTCTATGCCAACAAACGAAAAACGTACTATGCTTGCCAACAAAAAATGTACTATGCTTGCCAACGAAAAACGTACTATGCCAACAAACGAAAAACGTACTATGCTTGCCAACTAAAAACGTACTATGCCAACAAACGAAAAACGTACTATGCTTGCCAACAAAAAACGTACTATGCTTGCCAACGAAAAACGTACTATGCCAACACACAAAAAACGTACTATGCTTGCCAACAAAAAACGTACTATGCTTGCCAAAAAAAACGTACTATGCCAACAAACGAAAAACGTACTATGACAACAAAAAAAACGTACTATGCTTGCCAACGAAAAACGTTCTATGCCAACAAACGAAAAACGTACTATGCCAACAAAAAAAAACGTACTATGCTTGCCAACAAAAAACGTACTATGCTTGCCAACAAAAAACGTACTATGCTTGCCAACGAAAAACGTACTATGCCAACAAACGAAAAACGTACTATGCTTGCCAACAAAAAACGTACTATGCTTGCCAACTAAAAACGTACTATGCCAACAAACGAAAAACGTACTATGCTTGCCAACAAAACACGTACTATGCTTGCCACGAAAACGTACTATGCCAACACACAAAAAAAACGTACTATGCTTGCCAACAAAAAACGTACTATGCTTGCCAACAATAAAACGTAATGCCAACAAACGAAAAACGTATACTATGACAACAAAAAAAAAACGTACTATGCTTGCCAATGAAAAAACGTTCTATGACAAACGCAAACGTACTATGCCAACAAACAAAAAACGTACTATGCTTGCCAACAAAAAACGTACTATCTTGCTTGCAACAAACGAAAAACGTACCAACAAAAACGTACAATGCTTGCCAACGAAAAACGTACTATGCTAACAAACGAAAAACGTACTATGCTTGCCAACAAAAAACGTACTATGCTTGCCAACTAAAAACGTACTATGCCAACAAACGAAAAACGTACTATGCTTGCCAACAAAAAACGTACTATGCTTGCCAACAAAAAACGTACTATGCCAACACACAAAAAACGTACTATGCTTGCCAACGAAAAACGTACTATGCCAACACACAAAAAACGTACTATGCTTGCCAAAAAAAAACGTACTATGCTTGCCAACAAAAAACGTACTATGCCAACAAAAAAAACGTACTATGCCAACAAAAAACGTACTATGCCAACAAAAAACGTACTATGCTTGCCAACAAACAAAAAACGAAACTCACTGAGCAGGCCATTCCGCCTCCTTGCATGTCTTCACATGCCGTCCATCTAGTTTAATGTTTCGCATCAGACAATGATCTGACGCGGCGTCCAGTGTACAGAGCTGTTGCGCCACCGCTCGTTCCCTTGCATTAGCCAGGTCCAGTATGTAGGACCCCTCCGGGCATAGGGGGTTGAAGTGGGAGATGCAGCCATGATCATGGGAGACGGTGGACAGGTTGGTGCCCTACAGGGGGGGGGGGGGGGGGGGGGGGTTATTTGTTTATTTTAATATGTATTTTTATTTTATTTTATTCTATTTGCGTATTTTATTTTATTTTGTTATATTTATTTATTGCATTCATTTTCTCTTTCTGAAGTGGGAGATGCAGCGAATGGTCATGGGAGACGGTGGACAGGTTTGGTGCCCCTGCAGGGGGGGGGGGGGAATAGGTGGGAAAGTAGTGGGAAGCTGTGCAGTATCTGTTGATTTTTTGTTTTTGTATTTATGGACGGTGGACAGGTTGGTGCCCTACAAGGGAAGGGGGGGGGGGGGGGGGGGGGGAGGGGGGTATTTATTTTAGTTTAATATGTATTTATTATTTTATTCTATTTGCGTATTTTATTTTATTTTGTTATATTTATTTATTGCATTCATTTTCTCTTTCTGCAGTGCGAGATGCAGCCATGGGTCATGGGAGAACGGTGGACAGGTTGGTGGCCCTGCAGGGGGGGGGGGGGGGAATAGGTGGGAAGTAGTGTGAAGCTGTGCAGTATCTGTTGATTTTTTGTTTTTTGTATTTATGCTTATTTTTGAAGTGGGAGATGCAGCCATGGTCATGGGAGACGGTGGACAGGTTGGTGCCCTATAAGGGGTTTGGGTTGAGTTGGGTTGGGTTGGGTTGGGTTGGGTTGGGTTGGGTTGGTTGGGGGTTGGGTTGGGTTGGGTCGGTGGACAGGTTGGTGCCTGGCAGGGGATGGGGGCAGGGGGGGGGGTTGTTTTTCATTTTTGTATAAATTTATTTTTCATTTTTCCATTTTTCCATTTTTTTCCATTTTTTCATTTTTTGTCATTGATTTGTTTTTATTTTTGAAGTGGGAAGATGCTGTTGTAGTCATGAGACACAGTGGATAGGTTGATGCCCTGCAGGGGGGGGGGGGGGGGGGGGGGGGGCAGTGGGGATGTATTATTTATTTTGTATCATTTTTTTGTTTTTGATGTGTGAGATACAGCCATAGTCATGGGAAAGAGTGGACAGGTTGGTGCCCTACAAGGAGATGGTGTGGTGTGGTGTGGTGTGGTGTGGTGTGGTGTGGTGTGGTGTGTGTGGTGGTGGGGGGGGGAGGGGGGTAGGTGGAAAGGAAATGTGAAGTTTTTTTTTTCATTTATGTTTTCATTTTTTTGTTTGGAGTGGGAGATGCAGCCATGGTCATGGGACACGGTAGACAGGTTGGTGCCCTACAGGGAGGGGGGGCAGGGAGAAGTTTTTTTTCATGTATATATCAAGGTATTTATTTATTTATTGCATTCATTTTTTGTTTTCCAAAGTCGGAGATGCAGCCATGGTCATGGGACACGGTGGAAAGGTTGGTGCCCTTAAGGGGGTAGGGCAGGGTGAAGTATATATTTTATATATTTCCATATTTTATATATTTATTATATATTATTTAATTTATTGTATTGTTTATGTTTATGTATTGTTTTTTGAAGTGGGAGATGCAGCCATGGTCATGGGACACGGTGGAAAGGTTGGTGCCCTGCAGGGAGATGGGGATAGGTAGAAAGTAGTGTGAAGCTATGATTCATTTGTTTTTTATTTTAATATTTAAAATAAATAAATGAATTAAAATAAAATGAGCATTCACCAGGAGACACTTGACAGGATCATCAAGTGGTGCGCGCCGTCATCACCAACCAACCAACCAACCTATCAACCAGCCAGCCAGCCAGACAAACATCCAGCTAGACAGGTAGGACAAAAAACAAAGAACAAATGAGCAATCACCTTTAGACCTACATCCCACAACCTGCCATCACCATGGCATGTAAAGGAAGGTGTGAGCTATAGGACTACCTACTTTTTATCTTAATGGAATTTGTTTTGAGCGCGATAGACCTTGAATCATCTTTATGAAAAAGGTGATTCAACTTAGGGAAGCCCATAGTTAAGAAATTAGCATGTTTCACTTGACCTGGTTCCCACCAATTGAGCAAACCCAAATTTGAGTATTTATATATTGAACTGATGTGGTTGGGCAACTTTATGCCAACAAATATTTGTCTTCGGACTGGAGGCCACAGGCTAAAACCATACGATTCATGCTCACCAAGGCTTAGGCACCTATCATAGTGTGGAGCTAAATAAATAAATAAATAAATAAATAATAAATAAATAAATAAATAAATAAATAAAAAAATAAAATAAATAAATAAATAATAAATAAATAAATAAATACATAAAATAAATAAATAAAATAAACTAAAATGAGCAATCACCTGTAGACCAAGATACTTGATAGATGAGTTAATCTTTAGCGCCGCCATCGAGTGACGTGCGCCGTCATTACAAACAAGACAGGCAGGCAGACAGACAGACAAAATTAAATTAATAAAATAAATAGGTACAATAAATAAATAAATAAATAAATACAATAAATAAATAAATAAACAAAAAATGAGCAATCACCTGTAGACCAAGATACTTGATGGATGAGTTAATCTTTAGCGCCGCCATCAAGTGACGTGCGCCGTCATCACAAACGAGATTTCCATTGAGAAGCAGCACTTCAAGGTTATCATTAATGCGGAGGCCATCAGACAACACCAACGCAGCGGCTGGCCTAGGCGAGTTGGACAGGTCTAGGTGCTTCAGCCCTTTGTTGTGTTCAACCCCTCCTAGCTCCACCCCCTTCGTCCGTCCATCCATTCCAGCTGAGATTCAAAAGTGGCTAGAGACTCGTTGTTCAATCAGAGCCCGTGGCAGATGCTTTTTACGCCGTCAGCCTGTGTAGGAATCACATTAAGGGGCGAAAGTCAGTAATAAATATATGAATCATTATAAATACTGAATAAATAAATAAATAAATAATAAATAAATAAATAAATAAAATAATATACATAAATACATACAAATCTGTAACAAATAATAAATAATAAATAATAATATAAAAGGAAAGTGCTAGAGACTCATTGTCAATTAGCCGTGACAGATACCCTTCACGCCGTCAGCCTGTGTAGGAATCACATAAGGGGCATGATGGAGCATGAAGCATTTCAATGCAGCTATAGACACGCACGCACACATGCACGCCCGCACACAAATACCCCCCCCCCCCAACACACCACCACGCCACCCACCCACATGCACACACAAAGCAACAGCAACATGATTAGCTCATCTCACCTAAATCATGTTCCAGCTCAAGTTAAGAAGGTCAGCAACGTGTTGTTCGCAAATAGCTCCCCAAACACCGCTGCGCTCCTCCACCCACACACATACCCCCTCCTTCCCCCCCTCCCCCCCCCCCCCCCCCCCCACACACACACACACCACCACCACACACACACACACACACACACAAAAGCAACAGGGATTAGCTCCTCTTTACTTCATTTCATGTTACAGCTTAGGTCTAAGAAGGTCAGCGACGTGTTGTTCGCAAACAGCTCCCCAAACACCGCTGCACTCCACCACCCACACACATACCCCCGTCCCCACCCCTCCCACCCCCACACACACAAAGCAACATAATTAGCCCTCTCACCTTTATCATGCTCCAGCTCAGGTCAGGAAGGGTCACTACGTGTTGTTCGCAACAGCTCCCAAACAAAACCGCTCCTCACCCCCACCCACACCGCACACCAACCCCACCTACACCTACACACACACCTACACACACAGCACACCCCACCCCACCTATACACCTACACCTACCACACACACCTACACACCCACACACTTAATCATGTTACAGCTTAGGTCTAATGAAGGTCAGCGAGTTGTTTGTTCGCAACAGCTCCCCAAAACCGCTGCACTCCACCACCCACACACATACCCCCCCACCCGCCCCCCCCCCACACACACACAAGCACATAATTAGCTCCTCTCAACCTTTATATCATGTTCCAGCTCAGGTCCAGGGAGGTCAGCGACGTGTTGTTCGCAAACAGCTCCCCAAAACATCGCTGCAGCTCCACCACCCACACACATACCCCCCCCCCTCCCACCCCCCCCCCCCCACACACACACAACGAAAAACATAATAGCTCCTCTCACCTTAATCATATTCCAGCTCAGGTCCAGGAAGGTCAGCGACGTGTTGTTCGCAAACAGCTCCCCAACCCACCGCTGCACTTCCACCACCCACACACATACCCCCCCCTCCCCACCCCCTCCCCACCCCACACACACAAAAAACATAAGATTACGCTCCTCTCACCTTTATCATGTTCCACCGTCAATTCCAGGAAGTGTCGTGCATCGTGTTGTTCGCAAATAGCTCCCCAAAACTCCACTGCGCTCCTCAACCCACACACATACCCCCCCCCCCGCCCCCAACAATCCACCACACAAAAGCACATAAGTTAGAGTCCTCTCACCTTTAATCATGCCATGTTCGGACTCCAATTCCAGGAAGGTCAGCACCGTGTTGTTCGCAAATAGCTCCCAACACCATCTGCGCTCCTCAACCACACACATACCCCCCCCCCCCCCCCCTGCCCCCCCCAACACACACACACACAAACAGACATAATTAGCTTCCTCTCACCTTTATCATGTTCCAGCTCAGGTCCATAAAAGGTCAAACGAGTATTGTTCGCCAAACAGCTCCCCAAACAACCGCTGCACTCCGCACCCAAGGGGTTGTTGACACGTTCAAGCTTTGAAAGTGTGTAATTCCCGTGCAAAAGTGCTTTTCCCAGAGCCACTCCCCCCTCGTCTGGGATTCCGCAATTCACCAGCCTCAGATCCCTCAGCTGGTTTCTGTAGACCCCAGGGTCTAGGAGATCAGCCACCGACTTGGCCCCCTTCAAGCCAAACGAGTTGTCGCTGAGGTCTAAGATTCGCACACTTGAGCTGGGACGCTAACAGCCCTTTATTTTTTGCAGCGCTGAGAAGGATTTTGAATTTTGCAGGACCTGGGTGGGGTGGGAGGGCTCATATAAGTGTGATTGTGGTCATTATTTTTTTTTTTTTAGTTTTCAGTTGTTTTTCTTTTTCAAACAAAGAGTTGTCGCTGAGGTCCAAGGACTCGCACACTGAGCAGGGACCGCTAGGGCTACCAGGAGCTGAAAAGGATTTTGAGTTTTGCAGGGACCCTGGGGGGGGGGGGGGGGGGGGAGGGGGGGGGGGGGGGGGGTTATAAGTGTATATTGTGTATGGTGTTCAATCTTTTTACTCATTATTTTTAATTTTTGTTGTCTTTTTTGTTTTCTTTTTCAAACCAAACGAGTTTCGCTGGAGATCCAAGACCGGCACGCTTGAGCTGGGACCCCTAGCGCTAACCAGGAGCTGAAAAGGATTTTGAGTTTTGCACGGACGACCTGGAAGTGGTGTGTGTGTGCGGCGGGGTCAAAGGTGGTACGTGTGATTGCAGTCGTTTTTTTGTGCACTCGCTTTTTTGTTTTTTTGACCTTATTTTTAGGGTGGACTGGGGTGGGTGGGTGGTGGTGGGGTGGGTGGTGGGGTGGGTGGGGGGGTGGGTGGGGGGGGGGTGGGGACTGGGGTGGGGTGGGTGGGTGGTGGTGGTAGTGTGGTGGGGGGTCGTGTGGGATGGGGGGGTGGGGACTGGGGTGGGTGGGTGGGTGGGTGGGTGGTGGTGGGTGGGTGGACGGGGGGTGGGTGGGTGGGTGGGGTGGGTGTGGTGGGACTGGGGTTGGTGGGTGGTGGTAGGTTGGGTGGTGGTGGGGGACTGGGGGGTAGTGGGTGGGTGGTGGGTGGGTGGGTGGTGGGTGGGTGGGGGTGCTGGGTGGGTGGTGGGGTGGCGAAGAGGTGTGGTGGGTGGGGGGGTGGGACTGAGTGGGCTGGTGGTAGGTGTGGGGGGGCTGGGGTGGCATTGGGTGGTGGGTGGGGGGGGGTGGGGGACTGGGTGGTGGGGGGGGTGGGTGGGTGGTGGGTGGGTGGTGGTGCGGGGGGTGGGTGGGGGACGGCTGGTGGGTGGGGGGTGGGTGCGGGGGGGACTGGGGGGGTGTGGGTGGGTTGGGGTGGGGGGGGGGTGGGGACTGTGGTGGGGTGGGTGGGTGTGGGCGGGGGGGGTGGGGGACTGGGGTCGGGTGGTGGTGGGTGGTGGGTTGTGGATTGGGAGGCTGGGTTGGTGGGGTGGGGTGGGGGGTGGGGACTGGGTGGGTGGGTGTGGTGGTGGGGGTGGGTGGTGGGGGGGGGACGCGGGTGGGTGGGTGTGGGTGGGGGGACTGGGGTGGGTGGGGTGTGGGGGTGGGTGGGGGGGACTGGGGTGGGTGGGTGGGTGGGTGGGACTGGGTGGGTGGTGGGTGGGTGGGTGGGGGGGGACTTGGGGTGGGTGGGGGGTGGGTGGGTGGGGGGGGGGGTGGGGATTGGGTGGGTGGGTGGCGTGGGTGGGACTGGGGTGGGTGGTGTGGGTGGAGGTGGGGGTGGGGGGGGGATGGGGTGGGGGTGGGTGGGTGGGAGTGGGTGGGTGGCGGGGGGACTGGGTGGTGGGGGGGGACTGGGGTGGGGGGGTGGGTGGGGGGGGGACTGGGGGGGTGGGGGGGGTGGGGGGTGGGTGGGGGATGGGTGGGTGGTGGGTGGGTGGGGTGACTGGGGTGGGGGTGGGTGGGTGGGTGGGGGACTGGGGTGGTGGGGTGGGGGACTGGGTGGTTTGGGTGGTGGGGGGGGTGGTGGGGGACTGGGTGGTGGGTGGTGGGTGGGACTGGGTGAGGTGGGGGTTTTGGTTTGGGGAGGGGATGGTGGGACGGGGTGGGTGGGTGGTGGGAATGGTGGGTGTGGTGGGGGGGGACTGGGGTGGGGGGTGGGTGGGTGGTGGGGACTGGGTTGGTGGGTGGGTGGGTGGCGTGGGTGGGTGGGGACTGGGGTGGTGGGTGGGTGGTGGGTGGGGTGGGTGGGTGGGGGACTGGGGTGGGTGGGTGGGTGGTGGGTGGGGGGGTGGGGACTGGGGGGGGTGGGTGGTGGGTGGGGGGTGGTGTGAGGGGGACTGGGGTGGGTGGGTGGGGGGGGGGGGACTGGGTGGGTGGGTGGTGGGTGGGGGGGATGGGAGTGGGTGGGTGGGTGGTGGGGGGACTGGGGTGGGTGGGGGTGGGGGACTGGATGGGGGGGGTGGGTGGGGGGGGACTGGGGTGGGTGGGTGGCGTGCGTGGGTGGGGGGTGGGGGGGGGGGACCTGGGGTGGGGGGATGGTGGGTGTGGGGGTGGGTGGTGGGTGTGCGGTGGGGGGGGGGGGGACTGGGGTGTGGTGGGTGGGTGGAGTGGGGTGGGGGGACTGGGGTGGGGGGTGGGTGGGTGGGTGGGTGGTGGGGGGGGGGACCTGGGGGGTGGGTGGGTGGGTGGGTGGCGTGGTGGGGGGGGGACTGGGTGTTGGGTGGGTGGGACCCAGGGGGGGACTGGGGTGGGGGTGGGGGTGGGTGGGGATGGGGGTGGGTGGTGGCTGGGACTGGGGTGGCTGGGTGGGGGTGGGTGGGACTGGGTGGTGGGTGGGTGGTGGGTGGGGTGGGTGGGTGGGGACTGGGTAGGCGTGGGTGGGTGGGTGGTGGGTGGGTGGCGGGGGGACTGGGTGGGTGGGTGGTGGGTGCGGTGGGGCGGTGGGGGTGGGGACTGGGTGGGCTGGGTGGGTGGGTGGGGTGGGGGACTGGCGGTGGCGGGTGGTGGTGGTGGGTGGGTGGGGGGGGTGGGGGGGGACCGGGCCGGGTGGGGGTGGTGGGGGGTGGGGGGAGGGGGGGTGGGTGGGGGGGGGGGGATGGGTGGTGGGTGTGTGGGTGGGTGTCGGTGCGGTGGGGGCGGGACTGGCGGTGGGTGGTGGGTGGGTGGGTGGAGGGGGGACTGGGGTGGTGCGGTGGGTGGTGGGTGGGTGGGGGGGGACTGGGGTGGGGGGTGGGGGGGGGGGGATGGGTGGGTGGTGGGTTGGGTGGGTGGGGGACTGCCGTAGCGTGGGTGGGTGGGTGCGGTGGTGGGTGGGGATGGGGTCGGGTGGGTGGTGGGGGGGGGTGGTGGGTGGGGGCTGGGGGGGGTGGGTGGGGGGGGGGTGGGGGGGATGGGGTGGGGTGGGGACTGGGGTGGTGGTGGTGTGGGGTTTTTGGGGGGTTGGGGGTGTGGGGTGGGGGGGGCTGGGGGGGGGGGTGGGTGGGGGTGGGGTGGGTGGGTGGGGGGGTGGGGGGGACTGGGTGGGTGGGTGGTGTGCGTGGTGGGGGGACTGGGTGGTGGGTGTGGGTGGTGTGGGTGGGTGGGTGGGGGTGGGACTGGTGGAGGTGTGGTGGGTGTGGGACTGGGGGGGGGGGGGGGGTGGGGGACTGGGGTGGGTGGGTGGGGGGGGCGGGGACTGGTGTGGTGGGTGGGGGGCGGGGGACTGGGCGTGGGTGGGGGGTCTGGGGTGGGTGGGGACTGGGTGGGTGGTGGGTGGGTGGTGGCGTGGGTGGGGGAACTGGGGTGGGTGGGTGGGTGGGTTGGGGGGGGGGGGACTGGGGTGGGTGGTGGGTGGGTGGGTGGGGTTGGGGGGTGGGGACTGGGTGGGTGGTGTGGGTGGGTGGGGGGGGGGTGGGTGGGGGATGGGAGTGGGTGTGGGGGGTGGGTGGGTGGGGGACTGGGGGTGGGTGGGTGGGTGGGTGTGGGGGAACTGGGTGGTGGGTGGGTGGGTGGGGGGGACTGGGGTGGGTGGGTGTGGGTGGGTGGGCGACTGGGGGGGTGGGTGGGTGGGGGGGGATGGCGGTGTGTGTGTGTGTGGGTGTGTGGGTGGGTGGGTGGTGGACTGGGTGGGGTGGAGGAGGGGGTGGGGGTGGGGGGGGGATTGGGGTGTGTGGTGGGTGGGTGGGGGGACTGGGGTGTGTGTGTGGGTGGGCGTGGGGTGGTGGGGGGGGATTGGGTGGGCTGGGTGGGGTGGGGTGTAGTGTGGGTGGGTGGGGTGGGGGGATTTGGGGGTGGGTGGGGGTGGGTGGGGGACTGGGTGGGTGGGTGGGTGTGGGGGTGGGTGGGATGTGTGTGTGGTGGTGTGGGGGGGGATGGGTGTGGGGTGGGTGGTGGCGTGGGTGGGTGTGTGTGTGGGTGGGGTGGGTGGGGGGGGATGGGTGGGTGGTGGCGTGGTGGGGGGGACTGGGGTGAGGTGGGGTGGTGGGGGGGGGGGGGGGAATGGGGTGGGTGGGTGGGTGGGTGGCGGGTTGGGTGGGTGTGTTGTGAGGTGGGTGGGTGGGGGGGAGTGGGGAGGTGGGTGGTGGGGGGGGGACTGGGGTGGGTGGGGGGGGGGGGGGGGGGGGGATTGCCGGGTGGTGGGTGGGTGGTGGGGGACTGGGGTGGGTGGGTGGGGTGGGTGGGTGGGTGGGGGGTGGGGGGGGGGAGGGGGATTTGGGGGTGTGGGTGGGGGTGGGGGGGATTGGGGGGGTGGGGGCATGGGGGGTGTGGGTGGGGGGATTGGGGTGGGCTGGGTGGGGGGGGGGGTGGTGGTGGGTGTGTGTGTGGGGGGGGGATGGGGGGGGGGGGATTGGGGGGGTTGGGTGGGTGGGTGGGTGGTGGTGGGGGATTGGGGGGGGGGGTGGGGTGGGGGGATTGGGGGAGTGGGGGGTGGGGATTTGGGTGTGGGGGTTGGGTGGGTGTGTATTTGTGGTGCGTGGGTGTGGGTGTGGGTGTGTGTGTGTTTGGGGGCGGGGGGATTGTGGGGGGGGGGGGGGGGATTGGGTGTTGCGGTGGGGGGGGTGTGTGTGTGGGGGGGGCGTGGAGTTGTGGGTGTTGTGTGTGGGGGGGGAGTCTGGGTGGGTGGGGGGGTGGGTGGGTGGGGGGATTTGGGTGTGTGGTGGGGGTGGGTGGGTGGGGGGTGGGTGTGTGTGGGGGGGGGGGATTGGGCGGTGGGGGGTGGGGGATGGGTGGAGTGGGTGGTGGGTGTGTGTGTGGGGGGGGGGATTGGGGTGGGGGTTTGGGGGTTGGGGGGGTGGGGGGTGGGTGGGATTGGGGTTGGGTGTGTGTGTGTGTGGGGGGGGGATTGAGTGGGTGGGGGGGGTGGGTGGTTGTGGACGGTGGGGGGATTGGGGTGTGGTGTGGGGTTGTGGGGTTGGTGGGTGGGGGTGGGTGGTGGTGGGGTGGGGGGGATTGGTGTGTTGTGGGGGGGTGTGGGGGGGGGTGTGTGTGTGTGGGGGGGGATTGGGGTGTGGGGGTGGGGGGATTGGGGTTGGTGTGTGTTGGGGTGGGGTGGGGGGGATTGGTGGTGGGGGTGGGGGGATGGGGTGGTGGGGGGGTGGGTGGGTGCGTGGGTGTGCTGGGTGGGTGGTGGGGGGGGGATTGGGGTTCGAGTGGGTGGGTGGTGGGGGGATTGGGCAGGTGGGGTGGGGGATTGGGGGTGGGTGGGGGGGTGTGGGGGGAATTGGGGTTGGGGGGGTGGGAGGTGTGGCTGTGTGGGTGGGGTGGGGGATTGGTGTGTGTGTGTGTTTGTGTGTGGGTGCGTGTGTGTGTGGGGGGGGGGGGGGGGATTGGGTTGGGTGGGTGGGGGGTGTGTGTTGGGGTGGGGGGTGGCGGGGGGGGATTTGGGGTGTGTGTGTGTGGGGGCGTGGGGGGGAGGGGGGATTGGGGTGGGTGGGGGTGGTGGGGGGGTGGGCGGGGTGGGTGGGGCGAGGTGGAGGTGGTAGGTGGGGGTGGGGGGGGTGTGTGGCGTGGTGGGGGGGGGGTGGGGGGATTGGGGGGTGGTGGGTGGTGGGTGGTGGGTGGTGGGGGGGGGGGTGGGGTGGGGTGGTGGGGATTGGGGTGGGGGAGGTGGGGTGGGGTGTGGGTGGGGGTGGGGGGATTGGGTGTGGGGTGGGGTGTGGGTGGGGGTGGGGTGCGGCGTGTGGGGGGTGGGGGTGGGGGGGATGGGGTGGGGGGTGGGGGGGGTGGGGGGGGGGTGGGGGCGGATGATGGGGGGGGGGTGGGGGGTCCGGGGGGGGGATTGGGGGGTGGCGGGGGGGGTGGGTGGTGGGGTGGGGGGGATTGGGTTGGGGGGGGTGGGGTGTGGGTGGGAAAGTGGGGGCGATGTGGGGGCTTGTGGTGATGTGGGTGGTGTGTTGGGGGGGTGTGGGGGTGTGGGGGTGGGGGTGGAGGTTGGGGTGGGGTAGGCGGGTGGTGTGTGGAGTGGGTGGGTGTAGGGGGGTGGGGGATTGGGTGTGGGTGGTCGTGTGTGGGGTGTGGGGTGTGGGCGTTGGGGATTGGAGGTGGGTGTGGGGGGGTGGTGGGGGGGGAGTGTGTTGTGGGGGGGGGGGGGGAGGGGTGGTGGTGTGGGTGTGTGTGGGTTGGGGGGGTTGGGGGGGGATTGGGTGGGGTGTGGGGGGGGGTGTGTTGTGTTGTGTGTTGTGGGGTGGGTGGGGTGGGTGGGTGGGTGGGTGGGGGAATTGGGTGGGTTGGGTGACCAGCTGCTGACCAGCTTCACCTACCTTGCTTGGGCACAGAAC
>JAJSRW010000993.1:0-48665 GCA_022414725.1 Microglena sp. YARC | reverse complement strand
GGGGGGGGGGGTCAACATGTGTGTGTGTTGTGTGTGTGTGTGTGTGTGTGTGTGTCGATGTGTATATGGCCGGTTGCTCCAATTCCCAGCCAAACCCACACCAGACCACACCAAGCCCATCGCATCCATACACAAAACCTGTACCCCACCCCACCCTTGCCCACCCCCACCCTGTTCCCCAACAAACCATTCCCAGCCCCACCCCCACCGCCTACCATACCCCGACCCTGGTCCTCACCCCCACCCTGTCCCCAACACACCATCCCAGCCCCACCGGCAGCCCCACCCCAACGCACTACCATACCCTGACCCTGTTTCCTCACCCCACCCTGTCCCCAAACCACCATTCCCAGGCTCACCGCAGCCCCACCCACCGCTACCATACCTGACCCTGTCCTCACCCCAACCTGTCCCAACACCACCCATTCCCAGCCCCACCCCACCGCCTTTTACCCATACCCTATGACCTGTCCTTCACCCCACCCTGTCCCAACACACCCATTCCCCAGCCCCACCCCACCGCTTTACCATTACCCTGACCCTGTCCTCAACCCCCACCCTGTTCCCCAACACACCCATTCCAGCCCCACCCCAGCCCCACCCCACGCTTTAACCATACCCTGACCCTGTCCTCACCCACCCTGTCCCCAACACACCATTTCCAGCCCCACCGCAGCCTTCACCCCACCGCTACCATACCCGCACCCTGTCCTCACGCCCACCTTTGTCCCCAACACACCCCATTCCAGCCCCACCCCACCGCTTAACCATACCCTGGACCCTGTCCTCACCCCACCCTGTCCCCAACACACCCATTCCAGCCCACCGCCCAGCCTCACCCACCGCTACCATTACCCTGACCCTGTTCCTCCACCCCACCCTGCTCCCAAACACACCCATCTCCCCAGCCCCACCCAGCCCCACCCCACCGCTACCATACCCTCTGGACCCTGTTTCCTCACCCCACTGTCCCCAACCACACCCCAATCCCAGCCCCACCGCAGCCCCACCCCACCGCTACCATACCCTGACCCTGTCCTCACCCCACCCTGTCCCCAACACACCCATTCCCAGCCCCACCCCAGCCCCACCCCACCGCTACCATACCCTGACCCTGTCCTCACCCCACCCTGTCCCCAACACACCCATTTCCTTAGCCCCACCGCAGCCTCAACCCCACCGCTACCATACCCCGACCCCAATAGTGGCTCCCAGCCCCAACCTGCCCCAACCTAAAATCCGTTCGCAGGCCTCACCCTACCTCGCCCCGTCCCCAGCCCCAGCCTCACACCACCCCACTCAGCCCCACCCCTACCCTGTTCACCTGTCCCACCCCTTACCCTGTCCCTACCCCGGCCCAGCCCACCAACCACCCCAAAACCCAGCCCCACCCCTACCCTGTCCCACCCCCTACCCCGTCCCATACCCCGCCCAGCCTCAACCACCATCCCAAACCCAGCCCCACCCTACCCTGTCCCACCCTCCGTTTACCCCGTCCCTACCCCGCCCAGCCCCACCACCACCCCAACCCAGCCCACCCCTACCCTGTTCCCACCCCTTACCCCGTCCCCTACCCCGCCCAGCCCCACCACCACCCCAAACCCAGCCCACCCCTTACCCTGTCCCCTACCCCAACCCCCCCCTGACCCTACCCGCAACCCCCAAGCTCCACCCCAAAACCCAGCTCCCACCCCTACCCTTGTACCCGACCCCCCCTGACCCTACCCGCACCCCAGCTCCACCCCCAGCACCAAAAACCACCCCCACCCAGTCCCACTTTCCAAGCCCACCCCTACCATACCCAACCAAACCCCACCCACCCATCTCAACCCGCCCCACCCCGCCCCAACCCCAATAAACCCCTACCCCAACCCTACCCCCACCCCCACCCAAGATCACCTCCAGCAGAGGTGTGAGCGCAACCATGCTGAAACACCAAAAGTGGCGCCATCAAACCCCAATGCCACTCCAAACACACCGCAACCAAAATCCCACCCAAGCTCCTGTCCCCACCCCACCCCCAGACCACTAAACCTCAGCCAGCCCCACCGCAAACCCACACCACTTCCACTCCACCCAAGTCACCCAGCCAGGGGTGTGAGCCGCAAGCATGCTGAACACAAAAGTGGCGCCATCACCCCATGCACTCCAAACACACCGCAACCCAATCCCACCCAAGCTCCTGTCCCCACCCCACCCCCAGCCCACTAACCTCCAGCAGCCCCAAACCCGCAACCAACACCACTCCACTCCCACCCAGTCACCCTCAGCCAAGGGTGTAGAGGCCCAAGCATGGCTGACACAAAGTTAGCGCCATCACCCCAAGCACTCCAACACACCGCAACCCAAACCCCACCCCAAACCCCAACCCTACCCCCGTCCCTGTTCCCACCCCAACCCAACCCCACCACTCCACTCCAATCCACCCAACTACCGCTTAACAGGGGTGTGAGCGGCAAAATCATGCTGAACAGAAAGTGGCGCCATCACCCCATGCACTCAAACACACCGCCAACCAAACCCCACCCCAACCCAACCCTACCCGTTCCCCTGTTCCCACCCCAACCCAACCACCACTCCACTCCAATTCCACCCCAACTCAACCTTAACCAGGGGTGTAGAGCGCAATTTCATGACTGAACCAAGAAAAGTGGCGCCATCACCCCAATGCAACTCCAAAACAACCGCAAACCCAAACCCCACCCCAACACCCAACCCTACCCCTGTTCCCCCTGTTCCACCCCAACCCAACCCACCACTCACTCCCAATCCACCCAACTTCACCTTAACCAGGGTGTAAGCGCAATCATTGCTGAACAAGAAAGTGGCGCCATCACCCCAAGCACTCCAACACACCGGCAACCCAAACCCCACCCCAACCCCAACCCTAACCCCGTCCCTGTTCCACCCCAAACCTAAACCCACCACTCCACTCTCAATTCCACCCAACTCACCTTAACCAGGCGGTGTAAGCGCAATCATGCTGAACAAGAAAGTGGCGCCATTCACCCCAATGCACTCCAAACCAACCACAACCCAACCCAACCCCAACCCCACCACCACCTCTGTCCCAATTCACCTCAACCAAGGAGGCGTAAAGCCACAAGCATATCTGAACACAAAGTGGCACCAGCCCTACCCCACACCCAAACCCAACCCAGCAAACCCCCCCATACAAACCAACCACCCAACCCAACCAAACCCAACCCCACCCAACCCCAACCCAACCCACAATCCCCCATTACCAAACCCAACCCAACCCAACCCAAACCCAGCAACCCCCCATACAAAACCCAAACCCAACCTAACCCCAACCCAAACCCAACCCAGCACCCCCCTACCCACCCCAACCACACCAAACCCAACCAGAGCAAACCCCCCATTACACAAACCCAACCCAACCTCAAACCCAACCCCCAAGCCAAGCCAACCCCCCATACAAACCCAACCGCAACAACCAACCCGCCAACCTCCCTCCAACCCACCCTTCCCCGTCCCACCACCCAACATACAGCAACCCCCCATACAAACCCAACCCAACCCGACCAACCCAGCAAACCCCCAACCCCAACCCAAACCCAACCCACCCAACCCAACCCAACCAAACCCAACCCAACCCACCCAACCCAACCCAACCCAACCCAAAACCCAAACCCAACCAACCCAACCAACCCAGCAACCCCCCAACCCAACCCAACCCACCCAACCAACCCAACCCAACCCAACCCAACCAAACCCAACCCAACTCCAGCAAACCCCCCATTACAAACCCAACCCAAACCCACCCAACCCAACCCAACCCAACCAGCAAACCCCCATACAAACCCAACCCACCCCAAACCCAGCAACCGCCCCATACAAACCCAACCCAACCCAACCCCCAAACCAACCCAGCAACCCCCCATACAAACCCAAACCCAACCCAACCCCACAACCCCCAACCCAAACCCACCCAACCCAACCCAACCCAACCCAGCAACCCCCCCATACAAACCCCAACCCAAACCAGCAAAACCCCCCATACAAAACCCAACCCCAACCCAACCCAACCCAACCCAGCAACCCCCCAACCCAACCCAACCAAACCAACCCAACCCAGCAACCCCCATACAAAACCCAACCCAACCCAACCCCAACCCAACCCAGCAACCCCCCATACAAACCCAAAACCAACCCAAACCCAAACCCAACCACCACCCCAACCCAGCTTCACCTCAGGCCAGGGGTGTTAGCGGCAAGCATGCCTGAATACAAAAAGTGGCGCCATCACCCCAGTGCACTCCCAACCCCACTACACCCAACCCCAGCCCAGCCCCAACCCAGCACACACACAAATCCAAACCCAACCCAACCCCACCAACCCACCCCCAACCCAGCCCTCACCTTAGCCAGGTGTTAGCACAAGCATGCTGAAACACTAAAATTGCCTACAGCCACCACCCAGTGCCACTCCCAAAGACCACCGCAACCCAACCCCCAGGCCAGCCCCAACCCAGTTGCCCACACCCACATCCAACCCAACCAGTGCACCCAACCCCCCCACAACAACTTTCCCTTCAGCAGGGGTGTGAGGCGCAACCATGCTGAACACAAAAAGTGGCGCCCATTCACCCCAATGCACTCCCAACCCACCACAACCCCAGCACACCCACATCCAAACCCAAACCCAACCAGTGCAACCCAAACCCCCCCACCCAAACTTCACCCTCAGCCAGGGTGTGAGCGGCACAGCATTGCTGAACACGAAAGTTGGCGCCATCACCCCAGTGCATGTCTTGGACACAAAGGCGACTAGGCAAGAATACTAGCAGCACATTCAGCCGCGGAGTGTGAAGAAGAACTAGGAAGGGGATTGGAGGGGAGGGGGGGAGGGCGAGGGACAGTTGGTTGGTTGCTTGATGGTTGGTTGCCGATTGGTTGGTTCGGTTGGTATGCTTGCATGCGTGGATTGCCGCATTTGCTTGCGTTGGTTTGCGTTGGTTGTTGGTTGATGGTGGTTGGTTGCGTTAGTTGGTAGTAATTACTAGCAGCACATTTCAATCGGAGGTGAAGAAGAACTAGGATGTTGAGGGCTGGCTGGCTGGCTGGCTGGTTGGTTGGCTGGTTGGTGGTTGCGTGTGGTTGGTTTGGTCGTTGATGATAATGAAATGATAATGATAATGATAACAAACAAATTACGGATAACAATTACCTATACTTAATACTAATTACTAACACGATGGGGGGGGCAAGAAATAAGATTTCGTACCGCTATGTTCGATATGGATAGGCGAACCTCGAGCAATAGTTGGTCAAAAAAAAATTCAAGTCGATACACCCACGGGCTGGCCGAGATAGGGGGAGGGCTGGGGGGAGGGGGGCGTCCTGACCGTTTTTCCCAACTTTATTTGATACTTCGTGTAACTTTCTTGCAAAGTGCGAATTTTTGAGCGTTTAATGCACCATCGAGAAGGCTCACGAGACGAGGTACGAATCTGCAATCGTTAATCGTTACACCCAGTGTGTAATTGGTGGGTGCCCCGAAGGCGACACCAGGCTGGATGCCAGGCGCTAGGACATCACCTACACCTTCGCTCCAGCGGCGCACAAGCGGCAGTTAGGCTGAAAAAACGCGCCGCGGCCCAACGCGTTCATATCAGCGTTCTGCTGAAATTCTGGTAATGACGAGGTTCCTAAAAGCAGGTCTAGCCTGGGGTCTTAGCCCCCCCCCCCCCCCCCCCCCCCCCCCCCCCCCCCCCCCCACCCCCCCCCCCCCCCCCCCCCCCTCCTCAACACCCTCCTCCCCCACCCCCACCAGTCCACCACCCACCCCCACCCACACCGAGCAGGACCACCTCAGGCTCCAGAATACAATTTGAGTCAATTAAGCCATGATAATATGATAATGATGATAAAATGAATAGATAGACAGACAAAATAGCGCCTTCAGTCCTTTTCATTCCCTGGGTGCATTCTCCTCAAAAGGGCGCGGAAAGTAGCGGACTACTGGAGCTACCCAAGAAAGTTGTACAAATACTAAAACTGAATAATTTAGGTCCAAACTTGATATATATATCTATTTTTTTTTTTTTTTTTTTTTTTTTAAGGTTGGAAAGGCCTTGACGAGATGATTTGTCATGGACCCCCTTTCACTTGGAAATACTGCTGGGTGAGTTCCAGATAATGAAGGCCCGGAGGGGGGTTGGGGGCGGAGGGTAGGTGGTGGCTTCGGGGTGAAAAAACATTTCTGAAACATCGCCGGTCAGAAAAACTTTATTCTTGCCCCCCCTCTCGTACTAACACTCATCTAATTACCAATTACTAACATTTGATTAAAAAATTGATTTGATTTCATGGTTCACTTGGATTTTACTCTTCTAGGAATGAAGCTGGTGCGATGTGTGATAGAGTGTTTTCAATCTATAAAAAAAACAAAAATTAATATTTACCAGGCACATACAGCGTATACATAAAGGTACAGGTACAAACATGCCATTACAGGTATTACATAAAAGGTAACCATAAGCGTATATAATAAAGTATATATAAAGGTACAAACATGCTATACAGCGTACAAGGTACAAAAGATTGCATTACAGGTATACATAAAGGTACATACAGTATATATACAGGGTATTATTATAAAGGTACAAACAATGTATACAGGTACAAGGTTACAAACATTGCATACAAGAGTTACATAAAGGTACATACAGGTACTACTATACACGCGTATATATAAAGTGTACAAACATGTATACAGAGTACAAGGTAACAAACATGTATACAGGTATACATAAAGGTACATAACATGGTATTATATACAGGTATATATAAAGGTACAAACATGTATACAGGTACAAGGTACAAACATGCATACAGGTATACATAAAGGTACATACAGGTATATACACACGGTTATATATAAAGGTTACAAACATGTATACAGGTTTACAAGTACAAACATGCATACAGGTATACATAAAGTACATACAGGTATATATTACAGGTTATATATAAAGCATACAAACATTGTATACAGGTATACTATAAGGTACATACAGGTATATATAAAGGTACAAACATGTATACAGGTATATATATACTTGTATATAACTTGGCAAGATCTTCCAAAACTTTAGCCAGACAAAAAAATAGCAAAATTGTGTACCGTAGTCACTGAATTGCTCGCAGATTTGGATCGATAGCGTGGGAGGTGCGTGGATGGTGGTGGTTGGATTGCTGGTGCGGATTGTGGTGTGTATGTGGCGGGGATGGTGGTGGTGGATTGGTTAGGTTGGGATTGTAGGTGGTGGATGGTGCGCGGAATTGGTGGTGGTGGATGTGGTGGTTGCGTGAGGGTGGTGAAGATTGTGCTACCGAAAGGTCACTGAATGCTCTAGATGATCGATAGCCTGGGGAGGTGGTGCGGGATGGTGGTGGTGGGATTGCGTGAGATAGCTGAGCTGCTTAACAAATTTATTTATACAATTAAGAAGTATGATACTAATTATAGTCTGAAGTATGATGTAATTATTTATTACTAATTATGGTATCCCAATTAAGTAAGTATTGATTAATAATGTAGTATGAAGTATGTTGAATTATTATTACTAATTATGTATCCACATTAGTAAGTATGATCCCAACTACTTTAAGTAAGACAAATATATAGTAAGATTTTGTACCGTAGTTACTTGGATGTATTAGTATTGACTATACTAGACCTTGACCATACTAGATTGTCTCACTAGGATAATTTACCAGATCGATTCAAATTCCCCCAAACCAACTCTTCAACCCTGTACTTGGCAATTTTTTTCCAAAACCAACACAAGCGCCTTGAACCGATATTTGCAACCACTCGTCAACAATCCTCAACCGCACTTGGCAGTCTTCAAACCAACAATAATGCGCTTTGCAACCAACTCTTCAACCAAACTCTATAACCAATTCTTCAACCCAACTCTTTCAACCTTCCACTTTGGCAAGTCTTCAAACCAAAACACAAGCGCTTTGAACCCAACTCTTCAACCAAACTTATGTTAACCTACAATCAACCAAACTCTTAGACAACAAACTTTGGTGCAAACCTATTCTTGAACCTACTCTTTCAACCAACTACTCGCTTCAAAAATCTTGAACCAACTATTCAACCAACTCTTCAACCAACTCATCAATCTACTATTCAACCCGCACTTTGGCAAGCGTTTCAAACCAACACAAGTGTCTTCAACCAACTCTTCAACCAACTTTATATGTGTTAACCAAACTTGTTAGCCCAACTCTTCCAACCTACTCTTCAACCAACATATCAACCAATACTTTTTCTGTTTTAACCAACAGTTTGACCCACACTTTTATTAACACCTTGCCGCATACACGTTATCCGGCATACATCTCGTGTCCAATCTGCTGGCTCAATGATCGGTGCGCCTGAACAGAAAAGTGGACAGCTAGGGTCAGCTTGTAACCAGAGTAGACCACACACATATTAAATCCATGCAACACACGCGTATAAACATATCATGCCTACAACACCAGACACAAGTACAACACGATGAAAAACAAATGTGTAACAGCATGCAACCAAACACACACAGACACACCACATGCACACATGTTACAAGCATGCAACCAAATAAACACACCCACACGGACACACATATGACATCATGCAACTAACACACAGACGCAAGTACAACACGATGAAAAACAAATGTAACAAACATAGCAACCAAAAACCACACCACAGACACACACATGACACACATGTTACCAGCATGCAACACAAATAACACACACGCACGGACACACATATGACATCATGCAACTAACACACAGAGCACGCAAAGTTACAACACAATGCAAAAACAAATGTACAACATGCAACCAACACACCAACAGACACATGCACACATGTTAACAGCATGCAACCAAATACCACACACCACGGACCACACATATGACATCATGAACATAACACACAGACACAAGTAAACACAATGCCAAAACAAAATGTAACAACATGCAACCGACACACACACAGACACCACACATGACACATGTTACAGCATGCCAACAAATACACACACACGGACACACATATGACACTACATGCAACTAACACACAGACACAAGCTACACACAGACGATAAAAAACAAATGTAACACAACATGCAACCAAACACGCACGGGGCACCACATGTTACAGCATGCAACAAATACACACACACGGACACACATATGACATCATGCAACTAACACACAGAAACAAATACAACACAATGCAAAACAAATGGAACAGCATACAACAAACACAAAAACACACAGAAACAAATATAACACAATGCAAAACAAATGTAACAAAACATGCCAAACAGGTTCTCACCACCAGACCACACTTTCAGGCACACATGTTACAGCATGCAACAAATACACACGACAACACATATAACATTCATGCAAACTAAAAACCCAGACACAAGTTACAAACACAATGCAAAACAAATTTGCTGACAACATGCAACAAACCACACCACAGACACACGCATTGCACACATGCTTTACAGCATGCAACAAATACACACGGACACACATGTACATCATGCCAAAAATAACACACAAGAAACAAATACAACACAATGCAAAACAAATGGGAATAGCATGGCGAACAAACCACCAAAAACACAGACACAAATGTAACACAATGCAAAACACATATAACATCATGCAACTAACACACAGACGCAAGTACAGCACAATGCAAAACAAATGTAACAACATGCAACAAACACACACAGACACAAATATAAGTATATATCAACAATGGCAAAACACATATAACAAGCATGCAACAAACACCCACACATACCACAAAAAATGTTATATTCACAATGCAAAACATATGTAACTGCATGCAGCAAAAACACACACACTCACAATAATATAACACGATGCCAAAACAAATGTAACAGCATGCAACAAAACACACACAGACAAATATAAGTATACAAAACCACAAAAATAGCAAAACACATACATGGGCATCATGAAACAAACACACACAAGACACAAATATATCACCGATGCAAAACACATACCATGGCATCATGCTGCAAACTAACACACAGACGCAAGTATATACATTGCAAAAACCACATACATGACATCATGCAACAAAAAAACACATACACACACACTCAACACACGCACAACAAAACACCCATACAAAAAACGCACACACACAAAAACCAAACACCACACAAACACACAAGCACAAAAAACACACACACACACACATACTTCACCCACCCATGAACATTTCCAGTATCCAAACATTACTGGCAGCGGTATTTTTAAAGCATATACGTAACAGCATGTTAATAGCGGTACATAAACAGAATGCACATTACAGCGGTAACAGCGTACGTTACAGCATGTGCGTTACGTTCGTTAGCAATCTCGCTCACCTCAACCTTTTTCCTCACTCTTTTCTACGAACTGTGGCGGACCTGGCTCCCCATGAACCCCTAAGAGCTGTTCTGACTCCTCTTGGCACACCAACGCTGCTGCTGCTGCTGCTGCCGAGTGAGTCGGTTTTGAACCAAATGAGACAATTCTTTTCAACCAGCTGAACTGGGGGGGCAGCTTGTTCTCTGGTCATGGTGGGCTTGGGAGGGGGAGGCGATAGGGGTGGGAGGAAAAGCTTGGCTTTGCTTGCCCTGGCTTGGTTCTGGGCTGCGGCGGGTTGGGGCTAGGCTGGGTGGGCTGGGTGGGCTGGCTGAACTGGAACGTGGGTGTGACTTGTGCAGACTACAGATTGGCGATCAAATGCATTCGGATCGGATAGAGCTCGTGAATGGAGGTCTGGCTCGAAATCTGAATCCGGTGAGGGTTATTCCCGGTCAGAGCAGCGGTATAGATGTACGAAAGTATGGAAGGATGGCTAAAAAGCTAGGAGTGGCCGGAAGGCAGAATGCGCGAAATAGGGTAAGGGGATACTGGGCGAATAGCTTCTGTTGATAATGCGTTATGATGGAGATGGGGGAAATCCGAAGGGGGGTAGTATCCGCTAGGACTTACACTCCCGCGCGCTTTTTATCGCAGACCGATCGTTCGCGGACCTTCCGCGCTTTCTATAATTATTCGCTGCAGCAAAAGTGGTCGCAGCGCTGGGACAGGTGGTATCGATACTGCAGTACAGGTAGTAAGAGGTTTGGTGAAGTGAAGATACCCAAGGTCCCGAGGTGTGAGACACGTGAGGCTTGCGAAGCACCCTGTAAGTCAGAACCGAAACCTCTAAAAATCAGCTTTCTCCCGGGAGCGCAGCTACTAGCTCCAAAGGCGATGGAGGTAATTCTAAACTCGATGGGTCGAATATTTTTTTACCTAGCGAGTTATTATAATCGATTTGGATCGCCATGCATCGACCGGGGGGGCGCGGGGGGGGGGGGTGAGGGGAAGCTGGGGTGTATTGTGTGTTGTGGGGGGGGGGGGGAAGGAAGCTCTCAATCGTGTTAATCAAATAGTGAATGCACTAACATTACAAGTTCTATGCAGCGTCGCCTGCGACGCTATAAATGGCGGAGAGTAAACGCGAGGGAGCGACAGGTGGCAACGGAAGCGAGTTAGTTCCGAGACCGGTGTGGCTGATGTTGTCAGGCTTCAGCGCGGTCAGACGGATGGATGGATGGTCGGTCGGTCGGACGGGCATATGGGTAAACATGGGGGCTCCCACCTCCTTGAAGAGGGGACTCCGCCAAAAATGTGTATGATTAATCTGCATATATATACAATACAGGTATGTTGATTGCGAGAGGGTAGTTTCAAGACCCGGTGTAAGTGTGTTGTTGGGCTTTTTCTTGGATCAACACTGGCCTGCCTACGATAATGTAATGTATGTATATATTTAAATATTCTTGAGTTAACCAAATAGGCTAATGGGACTTATCCAACCGTCAAAACAGGAAAGGCAGCTTAAGAAGCAAGCATTGGTGAACAGAATCCCAGCAAATGGTATTAAGCGATGGGGGGCAGAGTTTGTGCTATGCAGATACCGGTAATATAACTTAACGCCTCGTGTAACATGTATAAATAAATGTGTTCAATCACATCGAGAGAACCAGAATTGCTTGAAGCAATCGGATGCATCTTCACATAGCTGAAAATCTCGATCAGGTCATATGCATGACTCAGTCCAGGGATTGCCAATTAGGATTAGGAGGATGGAGTGATGGACCTGGACAAGTCTTTTGTACAATCTGTATAATCAGCGTAGTTTGCTCCCCGGTTTCCGTGGGTATAAAATTAAACTGGAAGAAGGTGAGCAGCCCAGAGTTGGCTAAAAAACCATGTAACAATCCAATCCAATTAGGATTTAGGGACTTTCCCAAGTCCAAGCCTCGAAAAGTCAAGATAATTACCGGTTTATTCTATACGGGAGTCTGCAAGAGTAAGAAACAATGTTGACCCTTAATAATGCCTAAAAACTGAGGGGGGGGGGGCCCTCCCCCACCCCACCCCCTAAAAATAGAAATAAGAGGCATGACTTGAAATTATATATGGATTCTGGGTATTTGCGCTATGGCGCACACAATGGCATCTTCAGAATTCGTAGACAGGGAGTGTGTGATAGCCGAAATAAACACCCATTCACCCACCCATTCACCCAGTTTCGAAGTACGCACCCATTCACTCACTCCTACCTCAACTCCAGTAGTCCAGTCCTCCACATCAAGCAGATTACCCACCCATTCACGCCATTCCTCCACATCCAGCAGAATACCCGCCCATCCACCGAGTTCCGAAATACTCAACCATTCACCCACCCATTCACTCCAGGCCTCCACATCCAGACTCTAACTTTTTGGTATGATTGAACCAAGGCTCTGATCACAACCTTAAGGTTAGCTGTCAGTGCCTGTTTTTAATGTTGATGTTACAGTATTGCCGAAGACGGCGAGCAGCCTTATAGGCAGGAGCCACGTTATAACCAAATCCCAAGTTCACGTCACTATCTGCAGACAAAGTGGAAATTACAATGGCTCATATTAATGTCAGCTACCGAGTACCGAATTCTGAGCATACCGTTGATATAGGGAGTTTGTGAGTTGAGACTTGTGCGATTGAGGTGGCAGAGGTGCTTAAATGCAGTGATTGAGGTGGCAGAGGTGCTTGAATGTAGTGTTGAACTTCATATCCTGGATATGTCTTCAATTTGTGTTGTGTGTTTTCATTTTTTGGCGGAGCCTCCCTTCTGGGATGCGGGAGCCCCCAGTGTTACCCATTTGTCCGTTCGACCGACCGACCATCGATCCATCCATCTGACCGCGATGAAGCCTGACACGTCAGCCAACGGTCTCGTAACTAACTCGCTACCGTTTCCACCTGTCGCTCCCTCACTATCACGCTCTGCCATTTTTCAGCGTCACAGGCGACGCTGCATATAAATGTTCTACCTCTTCTTCTGAACGATAAAGAACTATACCAAGAAATAATCATACATCTGCACACCTATAAAACACAAACTTGATCCAGTCTGTTCATTCAGTCATGGATGAACAAAGGAAGCTCCTCTCGACCTTCAACTTCTGGATCGCACATCAGGTACTGTAGAGGAATCTACAGTACCTGATGTGTAGAAATCAATCATTTTGCTCTCAGATTGGGAAATCGTGTTCTGATACTTTCTTCTCGAATTCATCAAGGCTTCGTGACTTCGTGAGCCCATTCAAGGAGGACCTGGTGTTCATCTTGAGCTGCTCCATAATCACTAAGGTGACACACTCGATCCTTCCAAGGAAATAAGATAGTGAACTATTACTCTACTAGTACTCCACTACAATCGACCAGTACTCCTACTGGGTCTACTATTACAAGATCTATCCTACCGAGTCTACTAGTACTACTATTGCGTTCGGAACGGAATGGCTCTATCGTAGGTTACATTACATTACATTACATTACATTACATGTTAAAGTCTACTTGACACCGCGAGGGTGTATGAGACTCTGTGCTTTAAACAAAAAGAAAAAGCACCCACAAAGCAAAAAACCCCATTACATCAGGGGTGTGTCGAGGACAAACAAACCAAACTCCCAACCACCGTTTTGGTGGCGTAGGTATTAAACCCCTTAGAGCCGGACCCAGATCTCAACCACTTACAATGGCGGAGGTAAGAAGCTAACAAATGAGAAGTCACAAGAAGAAGAAAAAAAGGATGATAAATTACGGTGCCACTAAGCAGTCCAGGGCTTCCTGTCTTGCTCTTCTACAAGTAGAAAGATAGTCGGCTAGGTTGCTCCAAAAAGACTTAGTGCCATTTCCATTCATAAAGGTTCTGAATGTGGAATCGCAGAATTCCACATTCCATACGGTTAAGTTGGTGTCCTCATGGACATGCCTATAAATATCTGTAAACAGCTTCTGGTAGCGGAGGCGAATATCATTATAAAAAGGGCACTCAAACATATGCATTTCATCCTCAGGTTTTTGGAACCCACACATTTGACAGTGTTCTCATTGAGCGAGGGATGTGTGCTCTATCCACCACCCTCATTCTTTCTGTGTTCAGCCAATGGGAACCCATTCTAAACTGTGCTATAGAACGAATCTGATCCTGCTTATGTAAGGCGGATGTAAAGGGAATCAAGCCATTCTCATCATTGCTGTTGGCTGCGAACCATTTTTGGTATCGGAGGCGTTTAAAGCCAACCCTTCTCTCATCAGGGATGTCTCTAACTGCATTGGTGTCACTTGGGTACTTAAACCTCCATGACTCAAAAACTTCAGACATAATACCTTCGACATCGACAGCCTCCAAAATGTTGAGGTTTTTTACTGGATCCTAGCTTGTGGAGAGCACAACGCAAGTCATGAACCCAGCCAGTGTTGGGGTCAAAAGATTCCTCAAGAGCCATTCTAATGAGATCCTCAGGTTCTTTATGTATGGTCTTGTTCCAGAAGCGCAAAGCTTGTTTAAGCCAAGCAAAACACAACGGGGTTCTACCCAGCTCTTCCATGATAATATTAGATGTAGTAGATTGGCAAACACCCAACATTTGTTTAAGTATACCTCTATGCCATTTCTCACAAGCATGGTCATTTGAGATAAGTGTGTTGTTCAGAATAGAAGGAGCCCACACCTCACAGCCAAAATTCAGGATAGGTTGTACAAGAGAATCAAACAGGTGGGTGAGAATATCAATATTGTATATCTCCATAGTATGGCATCGCCTACGGAGCATGTGGTGTGCCTTTTGGGCCTTAGTTGAGCATCCTAGAAAAAGCAGCTTTTGCACGATTGCTTGAGTCACCATCCACAAAGAGGGATCCCAAGTAGATAAAAAGATAACTTTGTAGAAAGTTGTGCTCCATCATAGACAAAATTTGTAATCAGGATCCATGCGGGCCTCATCACAGAATTGCTTGTTGAAAACGACAATCTCAGTTTTCTTTTATATTCACAGCCATCTTAGTAGCCTCACAGAAATCTCTCAGACAGTCAAGCATCGCTTGCATATCTGCCGGGGATTCTGCCATTATAGGTAGGTCATCAGCATAAAGTAACAGTTGCAGAATCTTTCCCCTAAGCTCAGCCCCTACATTTGGGAGCTTGGATTGGAGGAACGATTCAATTCTATCAATGAACAGACCGAATGGGAGTGGGGATAGGGGGTCTCCTTGTTTAACTCCTACAAGGGATGGAAAGGAGGATCCAATGTCCCCATGTAGGCGAACTTGGAAAACAACATGAATATACATGGACTTCAGAATACTGAGATAGGGGTCCTTGACTCCTAGCCTTGCTAAGCAATCCCATAGCAAGTCTCTGTTGACCCAATCATAAGCCTTTCTTTGAAATCAACAAAAGCCACAAAAGAGTGGTTTTTTCTTTTCTCTATATTTATCTACAATATGGTTAAGAATGAATGATGCATCTGCAGTACCCCTACCACTTCTAAATCCATATTGGCCAGCGGCTCTGAGGTTGAATTCTTCTGACCAATCATCTAGTCTACCGTTGATCCTAATTCGGACGGAAGCAGGTGCTGGGTCCTATCAGGTTGCTGGTTCGAACCCCATCGAGGTCACCTGGGCCCACGTGGAGGGTCGTCGTCCGACAAGGTAACAGGACTCCAGGTGTGACGTAAGCCCGTCCACCGCATACTTACGAGCCGGTTCTCTTAACACCACGTCCTTAGAAGTGGCATTGTGACACATCTTGGAAGTTGAGATTTATTTATTTACTACCATTGCAAGATATATCAGCGTGTCGATGTGTGCTAGGACTACAAGCATAATATTTACAAACTATCAAAACCACTCGGCCGTGTACACGGGAACTATGGTCTAGTATTCATTTACAGACCTGTCACACTGTTAGATAAATAAATAAATACAAATAAATACAAAATGAATACTATGGTCTAGTATTCATTTACAGACCCGTCACACTGTTAGATAAATAAGTAAATACAAATAAATACAAATAAATCTTAACTTCCAAGATGTGTCACAATTGCACTTCTAAGGACGTGGGGTTAAGGGAACCGGCTCGTAGTATGCGATGGACGGGCTTACATCACACCTAGAGTCCAGTTACCATGCCGGTCGACGACCCTCCGGGTGGGCCCAGGTGACCTCGATGGGGTTCGAACCAGCAAGTCACAGAGTTAGATAATGGAATGTAATGTAAGTTCAGCCAATAACAAGTCAATACAAATATGTGTGGCTACTCACCAAGGCACTTCAAATGGCCAAATTTGCCAGCGCTTTAGCGTACTTGAAAACAAAACAAAGTGCGCTTTGTAGTGCAAAAAGCGCAAGAAATGCTTGCAGCGCCCACAAGGGGTTGCAAAAAACTGCGCTTAAAGCGCAGAGGGGGTCAAAAAGTCAGCGCTCAAAAGCGCAAAAGCGCGCGCTTTGAATTACCCTACTACTCACCCAGTGACATCGTCAGACTACATGACCCGTCACATAATTACAAGATGATACACATGACACACATCCATTGTCTACCATCCGTTTCAAATATCACATCGTCCATAGCACCATTTCTCACACATTTCTCACACATTGGTGATTGGCCCCAGTGCAAGCAAACGGGCTAGCCCCCTCAACCTCACGCCTGAAGACGTACAATTTATTTATTTAATTAAATCCTCAACGCCCTATCCCGTTTTGATGAATGGTTCACTGGTTGACCATTCATCTCGACGACACAGATGTGGGGTTCGAATCCCTCCACATGCGCACGAGCGCTCGCAGTTGCTGTCAACCGCCATGGTAGCTATGTCTAGGTCATCAGGTAGCCGCCGTGCTCTACCTCCGAACGACAGGCTTTCTTAATCCCACGCCCCACCCGGCGCTCACAATACTTCATTCATTCCAATCCCCGTTCCAACGAGTGGCTCCATGATTGAGCTCCTAGAAAGAACAAAGAAGTTGCCAGGTTCGAACCCCCACAGGTGCGATTTAGTGTTTGCGGTCGCTGTCAACCGCCATGGTAGCTTTGTCCAGGTAAAGTAGCTGCCCACTCCCCACCGCCGCAAGACGGGGCTCCCTTAATCCCACGCCCCACCAGGTGCTCTCATTACTTCATCCATTCCTCATCGCCCACCAGTGAGACATGGATGCCGGATGAGGGGCGGGATCGGCATGGGTCATCTTCATCTATTACTTAATTCATTCCTCATCAAACACCAATGACAACATTGATGCCGAATGGGGGGCAGGATCGGCATGGGTCATTTTCATCTATTACTTTATTTATTCCTCATTCCTCGTCGCCCACCATTGTATGCCGGATGGGGGGCAGGATCGGCATGGGTCATTTTCATCTATTACTGCATTTATTCCTCATTCCTCATCGCCCACCAATGACGACATGGATGCCGGATGGGGGGCAGGATCGGCATGGGTCATCTTCATCTATTACTTCATTCATTCCTCATCGCCCACCAATGACGACATGGATGCCGGATGGGGGGCGGGGTCGGCATGAGTCATCTTCATCTGTGGAGTGGTGCAAAAGAGTGATGGAAGGAGTGAGCTTCTGGGGACATATGTGAAAACTCCCCACCCTTACCAGTAGAGAACGGCAACATGTTATCATCCAATAGGCAGTCTGACTAGGCTAAAGTTACCATTTATATACGATATCATATGATGCAATTCGTATGATATCATATAATATCATACTCGCTTTTGGTCAACATCATATGATATGCTGGTCCCTACTCCCTCGACATATGTGAACACTCCTCCCCCCTCCAAATACACCACTTCCTTCCGCCCTCCATAGCCTTCGCCCCCCCCCCCCCCCCCCCCCCCCTCCATATACACCACTTCCTTCCGCCCTCCATAGCCTTCGCCCCCCCCCCCCCCCCCCCCCCCCTCCATATACACCACTTCCTTCCGCCCTCCATAGCCTTCGCCCCCCCCCCCCCCCCCCCCCCCCCCCCCCCCCCTCCATATACACCACTTCCTTCCGCTCTCCATAGCCTTCGCCCCCCCCCCCCCCCCCCCCCCCCCCCCCCCCCCCCCCCCCCTCCATATACACCACTTCCTTCCGCCCTCCATAGCCTTCGCCCCCCACTGCTGTTGTCTGAGGACCCCCTCCGAACAGCTTCCTGATGGCGCGCCGATGTGGCGTACTGCTTTTCTTTCTTCCCCCCCCCCCCCCCCCCTCCTCTTGCCCCCCCTCTCCCCCTTTCCACACACACCCTCCTTCCCCTCCTCCTCCCCCCACAGCCTTCCCCCCCCCCAAGATTTGATCACTTACGTGGCAAGCACCTCCCCAAGCCTCCCTAGGAATGACAAAGCCCCCCCTCCCACCCAATGTTTGATCACTTACGTGGCAGGCGTCTCCCCAAGCCTCCCTAGGAATGACAAAGCCCCCCCTCCCACCCAATGTTTGATCACTTACGTGGCAAGCACCTCCCCAAGCCTCCCTAGGAATGACAAAGCCCCCCCTCCCACCCAATGTTTGATCACTTACGTGGCAAGCACCTCCCCAAGCCTCCCTAGGAATGACAAAGCCCCCCCTCCCACCCAATGTTTGATCACTTACGTGGCAAGCACCTCCCAAGCCTCCCTAGGAATGACAAAGCCCCCCCTCCCACCCAATGTTTGATCACTTACGTGGCAAGCACCTCCCCAAGCCTCCCTAGGAATGAAAAAGCCCCCCCTCCCACCCAATGTTTGATCACTTACGTGGCAAGCACCTCCCCAAGCCTCCCTAGGAATGACAAAGCCCCCCTCCCACCCAATGTTTGATCACTTTACGTGGCAGGCGTCTCCCCAAGCCTCCCTAGGAATGACAAAGCCCCCCCTCCCACCCAATGTTTGATCACTTACGTGGCAGGCGTCTCCCCAAGCCTCCCTGGGAATGACGAAGGGTCCAACCACCTCCTCCTTGAATGTCTTCAGCGTGGCAACCTCGCCTGGGTGAGTGGGGGGGTGGGGGTGGGGGTGGGGGTGGGGTGAGGGGTGGCGGTGTCGAAGGGGCGGTTGAGGGGGTGGATACCAGGGGTGGGGGTGGGGTGAGGGGGTGGGAAGGGGTGGGGATGGGTGAGGGGGTGAGTGTGGGGGTGGGAGGGGGTGGGAGGGGGTGGGGATGGGTGAGGGGGTGGGTGAGGGGGTGAGTGTGGGGGTGGGAGGGGGTGGGGATGGGTGAGGGGGTGAGTGTGGGGGTGGGAGGGGGTGGGGATGGGTGAGGGGGTGGGTGAGGGGGTGAGTGTGGGGGTGGGAGGGGGTGGGGATGGGTGAGGGGGTGAGTGTGGGGGTGGGAGGGGGTGGGATGGGTGAGGTGGTGGGTGAGGGGGTGAGTGTGGGGGTGGGAGGGGTGGGGATGGGTAAGAGGGTGGATACCATGGGTTGGGTGTGGGTTGGGTGTGTCAAAGGGGTGGGTGTGGGGTTGGGTGTGTCAAAGGGGTGGGTGTGGGGTTGGGTGTGGGGTTGGGTGTGTCCAAGAGGTGGGGGTGGGGGAGGGAGGGGGCTGGGGGAAGCTGCTTAGTATGTAAAAACATATTACGCCTGGAGGGGCGTGGTGTTAAGGGGACCCTCCAGACGCCGCAGCTGGGCAAAGTCACCATGGCAGACATAGTAGGTGTCACCCTCCAGGCGGTAGGGACTCCTTCATGTGACGTGTGGCAAGAATGCTGGTACAGGAGGCAATAAATTATCTTTGCAGCTGAGATATGAGTTTGTCTATGTGTTCGCGACTGATCCCCAAGGTGGTGAGATCGGTAATAGTTGTGATGGGGATGGGACCGGTGGTGCCTATCAAGGGGGTGTATGTGGGTGTATGTGGGTGTATGTGGGTGTACGTGGGTGTGTGTGGGTGTACGTGGGTATATGTGGGTGTATGTGGGTGTATGTGGGTGTACGTGGGTGTACGTGGGTGTACGTGGGTGTATGTGGGTGTATGTGGGTGTGTGAGGGTGTATGTGGGTGTATGAGGGTGTGTGAGGGTGTACGTGGGTGTATGAGGGTGTGTGAGGGTGTACGTGGGTGTATGAGGGTGTATGTGTGTGTGCGTGTGTGTGTATGTGTGTGTGTGTGTTTGTGTGTTTGTGTGTGTGTGTGTGTGTGTGTGTGTGCGCACGTGCGTGTGTGCGTGTGTGTTCCTGTGTGCGTGCGTGTGTGTGTGTGCGTGTGCGTGTGTGTGTGTGCGTGTGTGTGGTGGTGGTGGTGGTGGTTGGGGGGCTGGTGGAAAGCTGGTGTGTATGTATGTATGTGTGTGTGTGTGTGTGTGTGTGTGAGTGTGTGTGTGTGCGTGTGTGTGGTGGTGGTGGTGGTGGTTGGGGGGCTGGTGGAAAGCTGGTGTGTATGTATGTATGTGTGTGTATGTGTGTGTGTGGGGGGGGGGCTGGTGGGAAGCTGAGCTGTATGTGTATGTGTGTTTGTGTGTGTGTGTGTGGGGGGGGGGTCTGGGGGAAAGCTGGGTTGTATGTATGTGGGTGGGTGGGTGTGCTGGGGGTAGGGAGGGGGCTGGGGGGAAGCTGGTGTGTATGTGTGTATGTGTGTATGTGCGTGTGTTTGTGTGCGGTGTGGTGTGGTGTGGTGTGGTGTGTGTGTGGTGTGTGTGTGGTGTGTGTGTGTGTGTGGTGTGGTGTGTGTGTGTCCGGAAGCTTCCACAGCTTAACCACGATGTTGGAGTTCCTGATAGTGATCCCCTTGTTTTCTGGAAGCAGCAGCCCCAGCAGCCCCCCCCCCCCCCCCCCAGCAGCCCCAGCAGCCCCCCCCAAGCAGCAGCCCCAGCAGGCCCCCCCAGCAGCAGCCCCAGCAGCCCCCCCTCAGCAGCCCCCCCAAACAGTAGCCCCAGCAGCCCCCCCCCCCCCCCCCTCTCTCCTCCACACACGCACACGCACTCCACACAAACCCACCTTCCCCCAACCCACCCACCCACCTCCCTACCCCAACCAACTACATGTAAGCACACACACACACACACATACAGTCACGTAACCACCCACGTACCCAAGACTCACGTATGGGGCAGTGTAGAATCTGCAGCTCCCTATCGTTGAACAACACACACACACACACACACACACGCACACACACGCACACACACACACCTCCCTCCCCCAACCTACACGTACCTGTAAACACATACACACACACATGTACACACACACGCACACACTTGCACACACACACACACCTCCCTCTCCCAACCTACACGTACCTGTAAACACATACACACACACACACACACCTACACACACACTTACACACACACACACCTCCCTCTCTCAACCTACACGTACCTGTGAACACAGACACACACACATGTACACACACTTACACACACACACCTCCCTCTCCCAACCTACACACGCACACACTTACACACACACACACCTCCCTCCCCCAACCTACACGTACCTGTAAACACATACACACACACTTACACACATGCACATACTTACACACACACATGTACACACACTCATACACCAGACCACCCACGCACCCAAGACTCACCTATGGGGCAGTAGGGAATTTGCAGCTGCCTCTCGTTGAACAACACACATACAAATCATCCACCCACCTTCCCCCCACATCCCCACCCCACCTCACCCCTCCCCCAACCAACTGCACGTACATGTTAACACCCACACCCACTTACCCACCCGCCAACCCACCCACCCACACACCCAAGACTCACCTACGGGGCAGTGAGGAATTTGCAGCCCCCTCTTGTTTAACAACACCCGCACCACGTTTTCTCCGGATTGTGTGTGCGTGTGTGTGTGTGTGTGCGTGTGTGTGTGTGTGTGTGTGCGAGAGTGGTGTGTGTGTGTGTGGGGGGGGGTGTGTGTGTGTGTGTGTGTGTGTGTGTGTGTGGGGGGGAGGTGTGTGTGTGTCTGTGTGTTAGTGTTTTGTGTTTGTGTGTGCGAGAGTGGTGTGTGTGTGGGGTGGGGTGGGTGGGGTGGGGAGGTGTGTGTGTGTGTGTGTGTGTGGTGGGGGGGAGGGGGTCTGGTGGAAAGCTGGGGACCCCCACACGTACCCACCCAAGACTCACCAATGGGGCAGTGGGGAATTTGCAGCTCCCTCTCATTGAACAACACACACGTACACACACACATGCACACACAAACACACACATGCACACAAACACATTCACACACGTTCACACCCACCCACCCAATACTCACCAATGGGGCAGTGGGGAATTTGCAGCTCTCTCTCGTTGAACAACACACGCATTACATGTTGTCCGGAGTGTGTGTGTGTGAGAGTGTGTGTATGTGTGTGCGTGTGTGTCTATGTGTGCGTATGTATGGGTGTGTGTTTGTGTTTGTGTTTGTGTTTGTGTTTGTGTGTGTGTTTGTGTGTGTGTGTGTGTGTGTGTGTGTGTGTGTGTGTGGAGGGGGGGGGAGGCTGGTGGGAAGCTGAGCTGTATGCGTATGTGTGTGTGTTAGTGTGTGTGTGGGGGGGGGGGCTGGGGGAAAGCTGGGTTGTATGTATGTGTGTGTGGGGGTGTGCTGGGGGTAGGGAGGGGGCTGGGGGGAAGCTGGTGTGTATGTGTGTATGTGCGTGTGTTTGTGTGTGTGTGGTGTGGTGTGGTGTGGTGTGGTATGGTGCGTGTGTGGTGTGGTGTGTGTGTGGTGTGGTGTGTGTGTGTCCGGAAGCTTCCACAAGCTTAACCACGATGTTGGAGTTCCTGATAGTGATCCCTTGTTTCTGGAAGCAGCAGCCCAGCAGCCCCCCCCAAGCAGCAGCCCCAGCAGCACTCCCCCAAGCAGCCCCCCCAAACAGCAGCCCCAGCAGCCCCCCCCCCCCCCTCTCTCTCCTCCACACACGCACACGCACTCCACACAAACCCACTTTCCCCCACCCACCACACCCACCTCCCTCCCCCAACCAACTACATGTAAGCACACACACACACGTACAGTCACTAACCACCCATGCACCCAAGACTCACGTATGGGGCAGTGTAGAATCTGCAGCTCCCTATCGTTGAACAACACACACACCTACACACACACGCACACACTTACACACACACACACCTCCCTCCCCCAACCTACACATCCTGTAAACACATACACACACACACATACACACACACGCACACACACACGTACACACACACACCTACCTCCTTCAACCTACACGTACCTGTAAACACATACACACACACATCTACACACACACGCACACACACACGTACACACACACACCTACCTCCTTCAACCTACACGTACCTGTAAACACATACACACACACACCTACACACACACGCACACACACACGTACACACACACTACCTCCTTCAACCTACACGTACCTGTAAACACATACACACACACACCTACACACACACGCACACACTCACGTACACACACACACCTACCTCCTTCAACCTACACGTACCTGTAAACACATACACACTCACATGTACACACACACGCACACACACACGTACACACACACACCTACCTCCTTCAACCTACACGTACCTGTAAACACATACACACACACACATCTACACACACACGCACACACACACGTACACACACACACCTACCTCCTTCAACCTACACGTACCTGTAAACACATACACACACACATCTACACACACACGCACACACACACGTACACACACACACCTACCTCCTTCAACCTACACGTACCTGTAAACACATACACACACACATCTACACACACACGCACACACACACGTACACACACACACCTACCTCCTTCAACCTACACGTACCTGTAAACACATACACACACACACACCCACGCACCCAAGACTCACCAACGGGGCAGTGTGGAATTTGCAGCTCCCTCTCATTGAACAACACTCGCACTACGTGTTGTCTGGAGTGCATGTGTGTGTGTGTGAGGGGGCGGGAGGGGCGTGGGGGTGGTGGTGGTGGTGTGTGTGTGTTTGGGGGGGTGGTATGTCTATGTGTGTGTATGTGTGTGTGAGTGAGTGAGTGTGTGTGTGTGTGTGGGGTGGGGTGGGGTGGGGCTGGGGTGTATGTGTATGTGTGTGTGGGGGGTGGGGCTGGGTGTATGTGTATGTGTGTGTGGGGGGTGGGGCTGGGGTGTATGTGTATGTGTGTGTGTGTGTGGGGGGGGGGACTGGGAGAAAGCTGGGGACCCCCACACGCACCCACGAACCAAATACTCACCAATTGGGCAGTGTGGAATTTGCAGCTCTCTCTCGTTGAAGAACACTTGCACCACGTGTTGTCCAGAAGCACCCGGAAGCTTCCAAAGCTCAAACACGATGTTGGACATATAAGGGGGCCACATACATGTAAACACATACAAACAAACACATATGATGTTCGCCATATAAGGGGGCCACTCGCTCATCTCCCTCCCCCAACCAACTACACGTACATGTTAATACACACCTACACACACCTGCACACACATGTACACACACACACCCAAGATTCACCAATTGGGCAGTGTGGAATTTGCAGCTCCCTCTCGTTGAACAACACTCGCACCACATGTTGTCCGCAGTGTGTGTGTGTGTGTGTGTGTGTGTGTGTGTGTGTGTGTGTGTGTCTGTGTGTCTGTGTGTGTGTGTGTGTGTGTGTGTGTGTGTGGGGGGGGGGGGGTCTGGGGACCCACACAAACGCACCCAAGACTCACCAATGGGGCAGTGTGGAATTTGCAGCTCCCTCTCGTTGAACAACACACGCACCACATGTTGTCCGGATGCATCCGGAAGCTTCCACAGCTCAAACACGATGTTGGACATATAAGGGGGCCACTCACTCATTTCCAGCCCCAAGGCAGCCAGCAGGGGCAGTACAGTACTGTCATGGCCTGAGTAGAGGAAGACCTGCACAGGGCGGGGATGGTGGTGGGGGTGAGGGCTTAGGCAGTACAGTACTGCCGTGGTGGTGGTGGGTACAAAGAGGCAAGGCTGGGGATGGTGGTGGGGTGAGGGCTTAGGCAGAACAGTACAGTACAGTACTGTCGTGGCCTGAGTAGAGGAAGACCTGCACAGGGGGGGGGGGGCTAGTGGGGGTGAGGGCTTTGGCAGTACAGTACTGGCGTGGCCTGAAGTAGAGGAAGACCCGCACAGGGGGGGGGAGGGTAGTGGGGGTGAGGGCTTAGGCAGTACAGTACTGCCATGGCCTGAGTAGAGGAAGACCTGCACAGGGGGAGGATGGTGGTGGGGGTGAGGGCTTAGACAGAAACAGTACAGTACTGTCGTAGAGGAAGACCTGCACAGGGGGGTGAGGGGGATGAGTAGAGGAAGACCTGCACAGGGGGGGGGGGGGGGTGAGGGCTTAGGCAGTACAGTACTGTCGTGGCCTGAGTAGAGGAAGACCTGCACAGGGGGGGGGGGGGGGGGGGGGGTGAGGGCTTAGGCAGTACAGTACTGTCGTGGCCTGAGTAGAGGAAGACCTGCACAGGGGGGGTGAGGGGGGGGTGAGGGCTTAGGCAGTACAGTACTGTCGTGGCTGAGTAGAGGAAGACCTTCACAGGGGGGGGGGGGGGTGAGGGCTTAGGCAGTACAGTACTGTCGTGGCCTGAGTAGAGAAAGACCTGCACAGGGGGGGGGGGGAGGGCTTAGGCATTACAGTACTGTCGTGGCCTGAGTAGAGGAAGACCTGCACAGGGGGGGGGGGGGTGAGGGCTTAGGCAGTACAGTACTGCCATGGCTGAGTAGAGAAAGACCTGCACAGGGGGGGGGGGGTGAGGGCTTAGGCAGTACAGTACTGTCGTGGCCTGAGTAAAGGAAGACCTGCACAGGGGGGGGGGGTGAGGGCTTAGGCAGTACAGTACTGCCATGGCCTGAGTAGAGGAAGACCTGCACAGGGGGGGGGGGTGAGGGCTTAGGCAGTACAGTACTGCCATGGCCTGAGTAGAGGAAGACCTGCACAGGGGGGGGGGGTGAGGGCTTAGGCAGTACAGTACTGCCATGGCCTGAGTAGAGAAAGACCTGCACAGGGGGGGGGGGTGAGGGCTTTAGGCAGTACAGTACTGTCGTGGCCTGAGTAGAGGAAGACCTGCACAGGGGGGGTGAGGGGGGGGTGAGGGCTAGGCAGTACAGTACTGTCGTGGCCTGAGTAAAGGAAGACCTGCACAGGGGGGGGGGGGGGGGTGAGGGCTTAGGCAGTACAGTACTGTCGTGGCCTGAGTAGAGGAAGACCTGAACAGGGGGGGGGGGGGGGGTGAGGGCTTAGGCAGTACAGTACTGTCGTGGCCTGAGTAGAGGAAGACCTGCACAGGGGGGGGGGGGTGAGGGCTTAGGCAGTACAGTACTGCCATGGCTTGAGTAGAGGAAGACCTGCACAGGGGGGGGGGGGGTGGGGGCTTAGGCAGTACAGTACTGTCGTGGCTGAGTAGAGGAAGACCTGACAGGGGGGGGGGGGGGGGGGGGGGTGAGGGCTTAGGCAGTACAGTACTGTCGTGGCCTGAGTAGAGGAAGACCTGCACAGGGGGGGGGGGGTGAGGGCTTAGGCAGTACAGTACTGCCATGGCTTGAGTAGAGGAAGACCTGCACAGGGGGGGGGGGGTGAGGGCTTAGACAGTACAGTACTGTCGTGGCCTGAGTAGAGGAAGACCTGCACAGGGGGGGTGGGGTGGGGGGGGTGAGGGCTTAGGCAGTACAGTACTGTCGTGGCCTGAGTAGAGGAAGACCTGCACAGGGGGGTGGGGTGGGGGTGGGGGGTGAGGGCTTAGGCAGTACAGTAACAACTCACACTTAGGATGTACAACAACTCAAACTTAGAAAGTACAACAACTCAAACTTAGGCTGTACAACAACTCACACGTCGGCTGTATAACAGATCACACTTCCTCTATGTTGCAAATGCACCAACACACACACACATACACATGCAAGATGATCGATCATACCTAACTCTCTCTCTCTCTCTCTCTCTCTCTCTCTCTCTCTCTCTCTCTACACATATATCACTCTCACACACACACACTCACACGCGTACTCACTATCTCTCTCACACATACACACACTCTCACACATACACACACTCACGCACTATCACACTCACACACGCTCACACTCACACACTCTCACACATCCACACACACACTTACACATACACACACTCATTTTCACACATACATACACACACTCTCATCTCTCCCCCTCTCACACTCACATTATCCCCCTCTCACACACACACATTCGCCCACCACACCCACCCACCCACCACCCACACACCCATTCACCCACCCACCCACCACCCACACTCACACACAAACACACACATATACACACCCACACACCCACACACACATACACACACACACACACACAATGTGATTGGTCCTACCTTGGTGACTTCTCCTATCCAGACCTGACCACCACATTTTCCATGTTACCCACAAGCATGTTCCAACAACACTCCAGTGCTACCCCCCCCCCCCCCACACACACACACACACACATATACACACACACATACACACACGTGATAATTGGTCCTACCTTGGGTGACTTCTCCTCACCAGACCTGACCACCACATTTTCCATGTTACCCACAAGCATGTCCAACAACACTCCCATGCTACCCTCACACACCCACACGACATACATACACGCTCCCCCCCCCCCTCCCCCCCCCCCCCACCCACCCACCCACACATACACACATACACATACGCATACATACACACACTTACCCCCCCACACACACTCTCTATACTCTCCCTCACACACACTGACACATACATACACACATACACCCCTCCCCCACACTCCCCCCCCCCCCCCCCCCCCCCCCCACACACACACACAATATGATTGGTCCTACCTTGGGTGACTTCTCCTCACCAGAGCTAATCACCACATTTTCCATGTTACCAACAAGCGTGTCCAACAACACGCCCATGCTACTCTCTCTCACACACACACTGACCACACACTCCCCCCCACACACACACACACTCACACTCTCTCTCTCACACACACACACTGACACACACATACCCCCCCCCCCCCCCCCACACACACACACTACATCTCTCTCACACACACATACCCAACACACACACACACACCCACCCACACATACACCCACATACACGCACTCCCCCCCCGCCCCCCCCACACACACTCTCAACACACTCTCTCTCCACACACACACTGACACATACATGCGCCCCCCCACACACATTCCCCCCCCCCCACCCGCACACACAACATACACACACTCCCCTCACACACACACTCTCTCTCACACACACTCACACATACATACCCCCCCCCCCCCCCCCCCCCCCCCCCCACACACACACAACATACACACACACACTATATGATTGATCCTACCTTGGGTGACTTCTCCTCACCAGACCGACCACCACTGTTTTCCTCCCCCCCTTCCCCCTCCCCCCTCCCCACACCACACACACACCACACACACACACTCACATGCTCTTTCTCCCTCACACACACACTATATGATTCGTCCTACCTTGGGTGACTTCTCCTCACCAGACATGTCCACCACTTTTTCCACGTGTCCAGCAACACATTCATGCTAATCTCTCTCTCACACACACACACACACTATCACACACACACACTCTCTTGCACTATCTGAAACACCCCCCCCTCTCTCTCTCTCTCTCTCTCTCTCTCTCTCTCTCTCTCTCTCTCTCTCACACACACTCACATACACACACTCTCTCTTACACTATCTGAACCCCCCCCCCTCTCTCTCTCTCTCTCTCTCTCTCTCTCTCTCTCTCTCTCTCACACACAAACACACTCTCTCTTACACTATCTGAAACACCCCCCCCCTCTCTCTCTCTCTCTCTCTCTCTCTCTCTCTCTCTCTCTCTCTCTCTCTCTCACACACACACACACATACACACACTCACGCCCCCCCCCCCCCCCCCCCCACACACACACACACACCCCACACACACATACACACATACACGCACGACACCCACACGCACACACTCCCCCCCCCCCCACCCCCCCCACCCACACCCCCACACACACCTACACACACATGATGATTGATCATACCTTGGGTGACTTCTCCTCACCAGACGCGTCCACCACTTTTTCCATGTTACCCACAAGCGTGTCCAGCAGCACACCCATGCTCAACCGAATCATGGTCCTCCCATTCTCATCACGAATAGAGGGGGCCTGGGACAAGGGAGCAGGGAGGGCAGGGGGCAGGTAGTGTTAGGCAGCTTTCTTTACATCTGATCATATTTCGGGGGGCCTGGTCCAATGCTGCCAAATGTTGATCGGATTTTTGGAGGGCCTGGTCCAATGCAGCCAAATGCCAATCTATTTTGGGGGGCTTTGTCCATTGCCGCCAAATGTCGATATATTTTGGGGGGCCTGGTCCTATGCCGCCAAATGTCGTTCGGCTATTTTTGCATTGCATGGAATATATCACTTTAACATTTTTTAATTTGAACTCTAACTTTATTAACTTTAATTACAAACTATGAGATAGAATTATAAACTTATTATTGCCATTATTATTAATGTTATTAACCATTATAAAATTATTAATGTTATTAACCATTACAAAATTAATAATCTTATTAACCATTATAAAATTATTAATGTTATTAATCATTACAAAATTAATAATCTTATTAACCATTATAAAATTATTAATGTTATTAACCATTACAAAATTATTAATGTTATTAACCTTTATAAAATTATTAATGTCATTAACCTTAATTGCTGACTACTAATTATCAATTTGCATTATACATTTGTTTAATAACTCGCTACTCATTATTAACTTCAAGTATTCACTTTAATGATTAACTTCAACTTTATTCACTTTAGATGTAACTTTGAATGTATTTTTCTAAGTAGAATCCACTACGGCATGTAAGGCAGTTAGGCAGGTCGTTTTTAGCGGAGCCCCCTCTTCAAGGGGGCGGGAGCCCCCATGTTTACCCATTTGTCCGTCCGACCGAAAAACGGAAATCGAAAAACTTGAAGCCCAACTCGTCAGCCAAATCGCGTAACTAACTCGCTTCGGTCAGCACCATCATTGCCACCTTTCGTTCCGTTGCCAACACACTCTGCCAATTTTCCGTGTCGCTTGCGACGCTGCATAGGACTTGTCAGATTGGGGGGGGGCCATAAACAGGGATAAATAATATATAATAATACTATGATATTTATATTCAGTCATATCAAGTTCATATAATATTAATATATCCCCTTTTTACCAAGAGGGATGAGAACTCTGCAATATAATAATAATGACAATATAATAGTAAAATAAAATAAAGATGGAAATAAATATATATTAAAAAATCCCCATTTTACCAAGAGGGATGAGAACTCCTTGGTGGCAAGGCGGTCGACAACATGACAAACTTGATATCGTACAATATAATATAAATACAAATGAAAATAAATGGATAAAAAAATTAGACGTAAAAATATATTAAACAAATTCCCATTTTACCAAGAGGGGTGAGAACTCCTTGGTGGCAAGGAGCTTGACCACTCAGCAGCCTTGATAGCGTACAATATAATAAAAATAAAAAATACAGATGGAAATAAAAATATTTTACAACAAATTCCCATTTTTCCAAGAGGGGTGAGAACTCCTTGGTGGCAAGGAGCTTGACCACTCAGCAGCCTTGATAGCTTACAATTTAATAAAAATAAAAAATACGGATGGAAATAAAAATATTTTACAACAAATTCCCATTTTACCAAGAGGGATGAGAACTCCATGGTGTCAAGGCGCTTGACCACTCGACAGCCTTGATGGCGTACAATATGATAAAAATGAAACACAAATCCTCTTATTACCATGAGGGATGAGAACTCCTTGGTGGCAAGGTGCTTGACCACTTGACAGCCTTGATATCGTGCAATATAATTAAAAACAAAAACAAAAACAAAAACAAAACAATCTTACCATGAGGGATGAGAACTCCTTGGTGGCAAGGTGGTTGACGACAGGTGGTTGACCACTTGACAAACTTGATATCATACAATGTAATACAAATAACAATGGGAAAAATAAAATATGCACATATGTTCTTAGCAAGAGGATGCAAACTCCTTGGTGGCAAGGAAAAGAAAAAGAAATACGAATGGAAATAAAAATAAATATAGAAAATCCTAACCAAGGGGGATGCGAACTCCTTGGTGGCAAGGCGGCTCACCACAGGATTCATCTTCTTTCATGAAAAAAACAATCCCGAATCTTACCAAGCGGTTGACCACCTTGACCACCTTGATATCAAAATGGAAGAAAAAGAAAATACAACTAAAAATTGGTGGCAAGGCGATTGACCACTAGACAATCTTGATATCGTACAAAATAATTTAAATGAAAAAAAAGGAAAACACCCTTCTTACCAAGAGGGATGAGAGCTCCTAAGTGGAAAGGTGGTTGACCACCTTGCCAACCTTGGTATCCTTAAGAATAATTAAAAACAATTGAAGATAAAAATGGAAATAAAAATAAATGAATAAAATCCTCTTCTTACCAAGAGGGATGAGAACTCCTTGGTGGCAAGGCGGCTCACCACCTTGATATTATACAATAAGATTACGAAATGGAAGAAAAAGGAAATGCATCTAAAAATTGGTGACAAGGCGGTTCACCACTAGACAATCTTGATATTGTACAAAATAATTTAAAATGAAAAGAAAAATGGAAAAGTTGAAAAACAAAGGAAAAAAACCTTATTACCAAGAGGGATGTGAACTCCTTGGTGGCAAGGCGGTTGACCACTTGACAAACTTGATATCGTGCAATATAATTTTTTAAAAAAGTGCTTACCAAGAAGGATGCAAACTCCTTGGTGGCAAGGGGGCTCACCACAGGATTCATCTTCTTTCATGAAGAAAACAGTCCCGAATCATACCAAGAAAGAAAAGTAAAAAACAAAATAGAAAAACAAACAGAAAACATAATGGAAATAAAAATGAAAATGGAAATAAAAATGAAATTGGAAATAAAAATAAAAATGATTACCATGAGGGATGAGAACTCCTTGATGGCAAGGCGGTTCACCACTTAACAACCTTGATTTTGAACAATATAATTAATAATAAAACGGAAAAAAAGGAAAATACCCTTATTACCAGGAGGTGAAAATGAAAAATGAAAAAGAAAACGAAGACAAAGAAAATGGAAAAAATATAGAATAAATAATGGAAGTAAAAATGGAAATGGAAATAAAATACCCCTTCTTACCAACAGGGATGAGAACTCCTTGGTGGCAAGGCGGTTGACAAATTAACAAACTTGATATTGTACAATATAATACAAAATAAATAATAATCCCCCTTCCTACCAAGAGGGATGAGAACTCCTTGGTGGCCAGGCGGTTGACAACAGCGATTAAGCGATCTGTCATTCCATCTGGCAAGCTCTTGCCATGTGTCTGCAACAGCATGCGGTGGGGATGGGTGAGGGTGGTAGTGTGTGGAGGTGCGGCTGGTGCGGGTGGTGCGGGGGCGGGTGGGTGGCGAATGTGTGTGGGGGGGGATGGGTTGGGATGAGGTTGCAGGTGTGTGGTAGGTTTGTGGTGTGTGGTTTGTGGTGTGTGTGTGGTGCGTGTCTGGAGGATCCATCTGGCAAGCTCTTGCCATGTGTCTGCAACAGCATGCGGTGGGTATGGGTGTGCGTTGGTGGTGTGTGGTGGTGCGGGTGCAGGTGTGTGCGGTTGGTGGTGGTTGGTTGGTGGTGGTGGGTGGAGGGTTCAGGGGTCTGCAACAGCATGCGGTGGGGATGGGTGTGGGTGGGGATGGTGATGGTGTGGGTGGGGATAGGTGTGGGTGGTGGTGGTGGTGGTTGGTTGTTGGTGGTGGTTGGTTGTTGGTGGTGGTTGGTTGGTTGGTGGTGGTGTGGGTGGGGATGGGTGCGGGTGGTGGTGGTGGTGGTGTGGGTGGGGATGTCGTCTTGGGTGTGATTTGCGGTGTGCACTGTGGTTGGTGTGTGGATCTTCCTTTTTGCAAGCTCTTGCCATGTGTCTGCAACAGCATGCGGTGGGATGGGTGTGGGTGTGGTGGTGTGGTGGTGGTGGTGGTGTGGTGGTGGGATGGGTGTGGGTGGTGGTGGTGTGGGTGGGGATGGGGTGGTGGGGTGGTGGTGGTGTGGGTGGGGATGTGGTGTGGTGGTGGTGTGGGTGGGGTGGTGGGTGGTGGTGGTGTGGGTGGGGATGGGTGTGGGTGGTGGTGGTGGTGGTGTGGTGGTGTGGGTGGGGATGGGTGTGTGGTGGTGGTGGTGGTGGTGTGGGGGATGGGTGTGGGGTGGTGGGTGGTGGTGTGGGTGGTGGGTGGTGGTGGTGGTGGTGGGTGGGTGGTGGTGGTGGTGGTGGTGGGGTGTGTGGGTGGGTGGTGGTGGTGGTGGTGGTGGTGGTGTGGGTGGGGATGGGGGTGGTGGTGGTGGTGGTGTGGTGTGGGTGGGGATGGGTGTGGGTGGTGGTGGTGGTGGTGTGGGTGGGGATGGGGGGTGGTGGTGGTGTGTGGTGGTGTGGGTGGGGATGGGTGGTGGTGGTGGTGGTGGTGGTGTGGGTGTGTGGGGTGGGTGGGGTGTGGGGGTGGTGGTGGTGGTGGTGGGGATGTCGTCTTGGGTGTGATTTGCGGTGTGCACTGTGGTTGGTGTGTGGATCTTCCTTTTTGCAAGCTCTTGCCATGTGTCTGCAACAGCATGCGGTGGGGATGGGTGAGGGTGGTGGTGTGTGGAGGTGGGGATGAGTGTGGGTGTGGTTGCAGGTGTGGGTGGGGATGGGTGTGGGTGGTGGTGGGGGTGTGGGTGCTTCGCGATGGGTGTGGTGTGGGTCTGGTGTGGTTGTGGTTACAGGTGTGGGTGGGTGTTGGGTGGGTGGTGTGGGTGGGGATGGGTGTGGGTGGTTCGCGATGGGTGTGGTGCGGGTGTGGGTGTGGGTGTGGTTGCAGGTGTGGGTGGGGATGGGTAGGGGTGTGGTGTGGTGTGTGTGTGTTGGTGAGGGTATGGGTGGGTGGAGGATCCATCTGTCAAGCTCTTGCCGTGTGTCTGCAACAGCATGTGCTGGGGGTGAGTGGTGTGTGTGTGGTGTGGGTGGTGTGGGTGGGGGGGGATGGGTGTTGGTGCGTAGTGGTGCGGGTGCGGGTGCGGTGGTGGTGGTGTGTGGTGGTGTGGTGGTGTGTGGTGTTGCGGGTGCGGGTGCGGTGGTGTGGTGGTGTGTGTGGTGTGTGGTGTGTGGTTGGTGGTGGTTGGTGTTGGTGGTGGGTGAAGGTTCCATGTGCCGGCAACAGCATACAGTGGATGGGTGGTGGTGGTGATAGTGGTGGGGTGAAGGTTCCATGTGTCTGCAACAGCATACAATGTGGTGGTGGTGTGAAGTGGTGTGTTGTGTGTGTGTGTGTGGTGGTGGTGGTGGTGGTGGTGGGTAAGGTTCATGTGTCTGCAACAGCATACAATGTGGTGGTGGTGGTGGAGTGGTCGTGGTGGGTGAAGGTTCCATGTGTCTGCAACAGCATACAATGTGGTGGTGGTGGTGGAGTGGTGTGTTGTGTGGTGTTGTGTGGGTGGTGGTGGTGGTGGTGGTGGTGGGTGAAGGTTCCATGTGTCTGCAACAGCATACAATGTGGTGGTGGTGGTGGAGTGGTGTGTTGTGTGGTGTTGTGTGGGTGGTGGTGGTGGTGGTGGTGGTGGTGGTGGTGAAGGTTCCATGTGTCTGCAACAGCATACAATGTGGTGGTGGTGGTGGAGTGGTGTGTTGTGTGGTGTTGTGTGGGTGGTGGTGGTGGTGGTGGTGGTGGTGGGTGAAGGTTCCATGTGTCTGCAACAGCATACAATGTGGTGGTGGTGGTGGAGTGGTGGTGTGTTGTGTGGTGTTGTGTGTGGTGGTGGTGGTGGTGGTGGTGGTGGTGGTGGTGGGTGAAGGTTCCATGTGTCTGCAACAGCATACAATGTGGTGGTGGTGGTGGAGTGGTGTGTTGTGTGTGTGTTGTGGTGGTGGTGGTGGTGGTGGTGGTGGTGGGTTGGTGGGTGAAGGTTCCATGTGTCTGCAACAGCATACAATGTGGTGGTGGTGGTGGAGTGGTGTGTTGTGTGGTGTTGTGTGTGGTGGTGGTGGTGGTGGTGGTGGTGGTGGTGGGTGAAGGTTCCATGTGTCTGCAACAGCATACAATGTGGTGGTGGTGGTGGAGTGGTGTGTTGTGTGGTGTTTGTGTGTGTTGGTGGTGGTGGTGGTGGTGGTGGTGGTGGGGTGAAGGTTCCATGTGTCTGCAAAGCATACAATGTGGTGGGTGGTGGTGGATGGTGTGTTGTGTGGTGTTTGTGTGGTGGTGGTGGTGGTGGTGGTGGTGGGTGAAGGTTCCATGTGTCTGCAACAGCATACAATGTGGTGGTGGTGGTGGAGTGTGGTGGTGGTGGTGGTGGGTAAGGTTCCATGTGTCTGCAACAGCATACAATGGTGGTGGTGGTGGTGGAGTGGTGTGTGGTGGTGTGTGTGGGTGGTGTGGTGGTGGTGGTGGTGGTGGTGGTGGTGGTGGTGGTGGGTGAAGGTTCCATGTGTCTGCAACAGCATACAATGTCTGGTGTGTGGTGGTGGAGTGGTGTGTTGGTGTGGTGGTGGTGGTGGTGAAGGTTCCATGTGTGCAACAGCATACAATGTGGTGGTGGTGGTGGAGGTGGTGGGTAAGGTTCCATGTGTCTGCAACAGCATACAATGTGGTGGTGGTTGTGTGTGTTGTGTGTGTGTGTGGTGTGTGGTGGTGGTGGTGGTGGTGGTGGTGGTGGGTGAAGGTTCCATGTGTCTGCAACAGCATACAATGTGGTGGTGGTGGTGGTGGAGGGGTGTGAGTGTGGGGTGTGGGTACGTGGGTGGTTGGTGGTTGATGGTGGTGGGTGGAGGTTCCATGTGTTTTCAACAGCATACAATGTGAAAGTGGTGGTTGTAGTGTGTGGTGTGGTTGTAGGTGTGGTAGTGGTTGGTGGTTGGTGGTTGGTGGTTGGTGGTGGAGGTTCCATGTGTCTGAAATATCATACGATGTGAAAGTGGTGGTGGTAGTGTGGTGTGGTTGTGGGTGTGGTTGGTGGTGGTGGGTGGAGGTTTCATGTGTCTGAAACATGCGATGTGGTTGTGTGTGTGGATCTCAGTCATCGGATTCAAAAGCATCAATCAAGTTCACACACACACACACACACACACACACACACACTACAGCACACACACACACACTACAGCACCACCACTACTGACCCTCATGCTTCTCATCACATTGTGGATCTCAGTCATCGGATTCAAAAGCAATCAATCAAGTTCACAACACACACACACACACACACACACACACACACACACACTACAGCACCACCACTACTGACCCTCATGCTTCTCATCACATTGTGGATCTCAGCCATCGGATTCAAAACCATCAATCCAATCTCTCGATCAAAATCATCAATTAAGAGTTAAAACCCTAAAACCTGAATCCCTAAGTGTGCACACACGCACACACACCAACACACACACGCGCTCGCGCGCACGCACGCACACACACACACACACACACACCTACACCTACACACACACACACACGCACACACACTCGCACTCGCGCACACACGCACACACGCGCGCACACACACACGCGCACACACACACACACACGTACACACACACACACGCACACACACGCACACGCACACACACACGCACACACACACACACACGCACACACACACGCACACACACACGCACACACACAACGACACACACGCACACACACACGCACACACACGCACACACACACACCTACACACCTACACACACACAACGACACACACGCACACACACTCGCACTCGCGCTCGCGCGCACACGCACACACACGCACACAATAAAGCACCACCACTACTGCCCCCCATGCTTGTCATTGCATTCGTGTTATCGCACGCACAACACACACACACACACGCGCACACACACACACACGCACACAATAAAGCACCACCACTACTGCCCCCCATGCTTGTCATTGCATCGTGTATCGCACGCACACACACACACACGCGCACACACACACACGCTCACAATAAAGCACCACCACTACTGCCCCCCATGCTTGTCATTGCATCGTGTATCGCACGCACACACACACACACGCGCACACACACACACACGCACACAATAAAGCACAAACACTACTGCCCCCCATGCTTGTCATTTCATCGTGTATCGCACGCACACACACACGCGCACACACACACACACACACGCACACAATAAAGCACAAACACTACTGCCCCCCATGCTTGTCATTGCATCGTGTATCGCACGCACACACACACGCGCACACACACACACACGCACACAATAAAGCACAAACACTACTGCCCCCCATGCTTGTCATTGCATCGTGTATCGCACGCACACACACACACGCACACAATAAAGCACAAAGACTACTGCCCCCCATGCTTGTCATTGCATCGTGTATCGCACGCACACACACACACGCGCACACACACACACGCACACAATAAAGCACAAACACTACTGCCCCCCATGCTTGTCATTGCATCGTGTATCTCAGTCATTGGATTCAAAAGCATCAACCCTATCTATCAATCCTATCTATCAATATCCTCAGTTAAGGGCTAAAACCCTAGAAACCTAAGCCCCAAACTCTTAGCCCCAAAACAGTCAGCCCTAAACCTAAACCACTGACCCTCATGCTTGTCATTGCATCGCGGATCTCAGTCATTGGCTAAGTGCGCTTTTTGAAAAACTAGTTTTTTTTGAACTCGTCATCCAGGCCCAAAGCCCACTTTTTTAACAACTCGTCATCCAGGCTAGGGTTCCCAAAGTTTAAGCCCATGTATGTTTATTTTTTGTATATTTCATGTGAAGATGGATTCATCACATTGTGTATGGGCTGCAGTTGGGCCTTTTTACAAGTAATTTAATGATGTGGTGCATGGCCATCCTTTTGCTGGGTTCTCCTTGTATTCCCATGCCTCAAATTTGATGTAAATAGGCTATTCACGTTACACACACCAAACCAAGGGTGGACCTTAAAAACGTACAAGTGAAACGGACCAAGTTGCAAGCTATGGTTGGGTGCCATGTGGCCTGTTTGGGGAATACATGGAGTACACATCCATAGGAGGTAGAGCTGCAAGCTGTGCAACATGTGCCATGTACTTGCAGATGTATGCCACATGACACTGCCTAGGCACCCCCATTAAGGCTTGCCTATGTGGGGAGTGCTCAGGGTCCCATGAGGCCTAGCTAGACCTCCCCCCCTACATGTAGGTGTACCCTATGCATCCCCCAAGTATGCTTTGTGGCTACCTAGACAAGCTTGCAACTTGGTCCGATGACTTAACCATTTGAACGTCGCACACCGGGAATAGATCACCGCCTGGCTCTGACCCGAGTTCCGATCTCGCTCCACCACCGAGCCTGGCCTTAGACATGGAGCTGTCTGAGAAGATGCAATTAAAGTTGAGCCCAAGTACTCTTGCTATGATGCAGTATGGAAGATGAAATTCGCCGAAAGCGTCGTTGCCCTTACATAAAAGTGGCGCCATGGGCCTAAGCTCTGCACGCCCTAGGCCCAAAGCCCACTTTTTTAACAACTCGTCATCCTGGCCCATAGCCCACTTTTTTCACAACTTGTCATCCAGGCCCAACACGCAATTTTGTTTTTAGCTGGGAAGAGTATTTGGCTAAAAATGAAAGAACTGAAAACCACTTCTCACCCTCATGCTTGTCATGGCATTGTGGATCTCAGTCATTGGCCAAGTGTGCTTTTTGAACAACTCGTTTTTTGAACAACTTTTTGAACAACTCGTTTTTTTAATCGTCATAAAACCTCGGCTTCAAAAACAATAAATAAAACTGGCCTAAACCACTGACCCTCATGCTTGTCATCGCAACGTGGATCTGTCATTGGCCAAGTTTTGTTTTTGAAAAACTCGTCAACGAAGCCCTAGGCAAACCTTTTGAAAAACCAGAATCAAGGCTTAACCCCCACTTTTTGAAAAACTCGTCATCCAGGCCTTATACACACTTTTATTTTGAGCTGGGATTCGATCACCCTCAAAAAAATAAGAAACACTTCTCAGTTCTCACCCTCATGCTTGTCATGGCATCGTGGATCTCGGTCATTGGCCAAGTGTGCTTTTTGAAAAACTCGTCATCTAGATCTAGCACACGCTTCAGCTCCGCGTACGCCCATGAGAACTCTGGGTCTCTGCGGGTTGTTACTAAGGCTTGGATGGGGTGGGGGGTGGGGTGGGGGGTGCATTGTGTGTGAGTGTGGATGGGGGGGGAAGGGAGGGTGGGGGGGGTGCATTGTGTGTGAGTGTGGATGGGGGGGGGTGGGGGGGTGTATTGTGTGTGAGTGTGATGGGGGGGGGGGTGCATTGTGTGTGAGTGTGTATGGGTCGGGGGGGGGGGGGGGGGGCATTGTGTGTTGAGTGTGCGATGGGGGGGGGGGCGGGGGGGCATTGTGTGGTGAGTGTGGGATTGGGGTGGGGGGGGGTGCATTGTGTGAGAGTGTGGATGGGGTGGGGGGTGGTGGGGGGGGGTGCATTGTGTGTGAGTGGCTGGATGGGTGTGCATCTGGTGTGAGTGTGATGGGGGAGGGGGGGGTGATATTGTGAGTGTGATGGGGTGCATTGTGTGTTGAGTGTGGATGGGGGGGGTTGGAGGGGTGCATGGTTGTGATGTGAGATGTGGGGTGCTGTTGAGACTGTGAGTGTGGATGGGGCGGGGTGCATTGTGTGTGAGGTGGGGGGGAGGGGGGGCATTGTGTTGAGTGGGATGGGGTGGGCGCAGAGTAGAAGGGATGGGGTGCATTGTGTGTGATGGGATGGGGGTGGGTGTGGGTGGGGGGTGCATTGTGTGTGATGTGGATGGGGGAGGGGGGGCATTCGTGTGTGAGTTTGGATGGTGGGGTGGGGGGGGGGGGTGCATTGTGTGAGTTGGATGGGGAGGAGGGGTGGGGTGCATTGTTGGAGTGGGATGGGGTGGAAGGTGCATTGTGTGTGGTGTGGATGGGGGGTGGGGGGGTGCATTGTTGATGTGGATGGGAGGGTGCATTGTGTGTGAGTGTGGATGGAGGGGGGGGAGGTGCATTGTGTGTGAGTTGGAGGGGTGGGGTGGGGTGGGGGGGTGCCCATTGTGGTGAGGTGCGATGGGGGGGAGGGGGTGACATTGTGTTGAGTGTGGATGGGGGTGGGGGGGGGTGGTTGCATTGTGTGGAGTGGATGGGGTGGGGGTGTTAAGGGTGCATTGTGTTGTGAAGTGTGATGTCGAGCGGGCGAGGGCGGGGTGCATTCGACTGTGTTGAGTGTGGATTGGTGAGGGGAGGGCGGGGGGGGGAGGGTTGCATTGTGTGGTGAGTGTGGATGGGGGCGAGGGAGATGGGGTGCATTGTCTGTGTGAGGTGGATGGCGGGGAGGGGGTGCAATTGTGTTTATTGGTGAGTGTGGATGGGGTGAGAGAGGGTGGGGGGCGGGGCATTGTGTATTGATTTGGATGGGTGGGGAGTTGCAATTGTGGTGAGTAGTGGATGGGGGGGGGGGAAGGGGGGTTGCATTGTGTGTAGTGGTGGATGGGGCCCGGGGGGGGGGGGCATTGTGTTGTGAGTGTGATTGGGAGGGGGGGGGGTTGCAATTGAAGGTGGTTGTGGATGGGGGGGGGGGTTGCAATTGTGTGTGAGTGTGGAACCTCCCCCCCACCACACGTCACGACACTAGAGTGGCGACCTGGGCCGGCCCCCCCCCACCCCCACCCCAGCCCCCGATCCGACCACTCTCACACAAAGTCACCCCCCCCCCGACCCCAATTCCCTCACATCACACAACAATGCCCCGGCGCGGCCCCCCCCGCCCCCCCCCCTATCATCACTCACACCACAATTGCGCCCCCCCCCCCTCCCCGCCCCTCCCCCCGCCCCCATACACACTCACACACGATAGTAAGCAGCTCCTCCCCCCCAGTCCAATCGCACTCACGACAGCAATGAGCACCCCCCCCGACGCGCCCGCCCATGCCTTGAGCAACTCTACGGACACGCGAGAGTTTCACCCCCCCACCCTTCCCTTTCCCCCGCCCCATCCACACTCTACACTACAATGCACCCCCCACCCCCCCCACCCCCCACCCAAGCTTTGAAAGTAGATCAACGACTGACGAGAGGAGCCCAGAGTCCCAGCAAACGATCAGCCAGTAGCTGCGGTGGAGCTGAAGACGTGTCGGCTGGGGGTCGGTTGGCGGGGGGGTGCAATTGTGAATGTGCTAGATCATAAAATAAACCATAGTTTACAAAAAAAGCACACTTGGCCAATGACCGAGTGTGAATCCGCTGTGGAGACGAGATGCCATGACAAGCGATGAGCGGTGTATAGGGAGCTGAGGGATAGGCGGGGGGCCCATTGTGTCGTATGCAGTGTGAATGGTGTGTGCTTGAGTGTGTTGTCCCTTTGAGGGGTGATCGAGATGTCCCAGCTGCAGAGAAATAAAAGTGGGGGTGGGTGCATTATGAAGTGCGTGGAGGTGGATGGGGGTGGGATGGAGCGGGGAGGTTTGTCAGAAAGCATTGTATTAAAGTTGTGGGGACTGGGGGGGGGGCCCATGAAGCGCGTGGGATTCTGGTGTTTTTCAAAAAGGTTTGCCTAGGGCTTCAGTTGACGAGTTTTTCAAAAACAAAACGTTGCGCCAATAACAGATCCACGTTGCGCATGACAATGCATTGAGCGGTCACGTGGTTTAGGCCAGTTTATTGTATTTTTTTGAAGCCGAGGTTTTATGACGATTAAAAACAAAACGAGTTGTATCAAAAAGTTGTTTCAGAAAACGATGTTTGGTTCATAGAAGAGGGAGCACAGTCGGTTGGCGGGCGGCAATTAGTGATTGTGAGAGCTGTGAGATCCACAAGTGCGCATGACAAGCTGTGAGTTATGAGGCGGGGAGGAAGGGTTAGTCAGTTCTTCATTGTTAGCCAAATACTCTTCCCCAGCAAAAACCAAAATGCGTAGTGAGCCTGGTGGGCGGGCTGGTGATGGACAAGTTGTGGAAGAGAAAAGTGGCGTGCATGATGCCAGATTGACTGAGTTGCTTTTGTGAGTGTAGAATAGAGTGGGGCGTTTGGCCGTGGTAGGGGTGCCATTGGGCGATGTGCTATGGGAGTCTTAGGGCCATGGCTGAGTGGCGGACGGCACGGGGGTGCATTATGTGTTGTAAGAGTGTTGGAATGGGGCAGACGGACGCGCTTTCGCGCGAATTTCATCTTCCATACTGCATCTATAGCCAAGAGTACTTGGCTCAACTTTAATTGCATCTTCTCAGACAGCTCACATGTCTAAGCCAGGCTCAGGGGGTGCATTGTGGAGTGAGTGTGGATGGGGGGGGAGGGGGGGGGGGCCATTTCTGGTGTGTAGTAGTCCGATGCCGGGGGGGGGGATGCGGAAGCTGGGCGGTGCCACTAGAAAGTGCCAGGTCTGAGTGAGTTCGTGAATTTGCGGCGGGTGGTGCGAGCGGTGGTGCAAGACCATTTGTGCTTGTATAGTGTGATCGCGAGTAGTCGCAGAGTATGCGGGAAGCGTTGGGGGCGATGGTGTCGGCGTATGCCAATTGTTGAGTGGTAGCCACGATGAGAGACATAGTACGGTGTGGGGGAGGTGCCAATGGCATTAGGTGTGTGAAGTTTGATGGATAGGGGGGGGGTAGCGGTATGATCATCCTGAAGTACATGTAATGGCGGGGGGGAGGGTCTAGCTTAGGGCGAGCGTGCATGGGGGACCCCATATGGAGCACTTCGTTGTGAGTGTGGAACTGCGGCACAATAGGGCGAAGCCTTAATGCGGGGGGGGGGGGTGCCCTGAGTGCTTGTGTGTGAGTGTGGATGGAGGGTGGTTCATGTGGGCCGGGGCAGGGGCATTATCATTGCGTCGAGAAGTGTTAGGACTATGGCCAGCATGTTGCACAGCTGTGCAGCTCTACCTTCCTATGGATGTGTACTCCATGTGAGTTCCGGGCGCAGAGAGCAGGGGGGGCCCACATTGGGCACCCAACGATAGCTTTGCAAGCTTGGGTCCGTCACTTGATACGTTTTAAGGTTCCAGCCCTTGCGTATTGTAGTGTGTCCAAACGGTTTGGTGTAATAGGATGTGAACCGGGTATTTACATCAAATTTGAGGGCAATGGGAATTACAAGGAGAACCCAGCAAAAAGATGCCAATGCACACATCATTAAATTACTTGTAAAAAGGGCCCAACTGCGCCAGCCCTGTGATCCGGTGAGTCGACAATGTTGGGGTGCATCTGATGAATCATGTCGTGTTATCACGATGTGAATAAGGAGCTACAGTGAGATGTAAGGATAAGACAGTTGACTGATGGGCTTCAATAGTAATCTTGTGAGTGGGGTATGGGACGCCTGAGAGCCTGGGTGGGGGAGTGGTGACCAAGTTGTGTGTGAAGGTTGTTTGGTATAGAGGGATGTTAAGGGTGGGCCTGCTTTGGGCGTTGCGTGGGTCGCAAATTGTGTGTGAGTGTGGTTGGAAGGGGGGGGAGTGGGACGGAGTCAAAGGAGAAAAGAGCAGCCATTTTTGTGCAAGAAACGCACTTAGCCAATGACTGAGGATCCGCGATGCTGTGAGTGTGCCCCCATGGTAATGACAAGCATGAGCGGTCGAGTGGTTTGGTAGGGCGGGTTAGGAGCTGAGCTGTTTTGGGGGCCGGCTAAAGGAGTTTGGGCTTCTAAATGGTGTTGCGTAGAGTTGTTGTTAAATTAGCGCGCGTTAACTGAGGATAATTGGAGTAGGATCAGGATTGATAGATAGGGTGGGGACTATGTTCTTGTAGTTTGGTAAGTCACGAGATGGGATCTGAGGATACACGCATTGGGCAATGACAACCATGGGGAGGCTGTTGTGAGTGGCCGGGGGTGCATTGGTGTGAGTGCCGATGGGGGGGGGGGGGTGGTACATGTGTTTGTGTTCCGTGTGAGAGTTGTGTTGGTGCATGTGGGGGGAGGGGGGGGGGCCATGTGTGTGAGTGTAGGATGGGTGGGGGTGGGGGGGCATTGTGATAGCTGTGTGTTTGAGTGTGTGCGCATTGGGGGCTGAGGTGGGGCATTAGTTGTGTGTGTGATGTGCCCGTGGAGTGATTACGATCGAGGTGGTGCGTGAGGGAGCCCTAGACTATAGTGCGTGAGTGTGATTGATGGGGGTTGGGGGTTGGCCAGTGCATGCTTGGGTGTTGTGAAGTGTGCTGTTATTGTAAATGTGCGGTGGGTGAGGTGCAGTGTGTTGTAGTGATGGATGACTGGGAGGGGGGCAGGAGGGTGCAATATGTGTGTAGTGTGATGGGGTGGGGGGTGCATTGTGTTGCCCGAGTGTGGATGTGGGCGGATGACTGCAATTGCGACTGTCAGTATGGAAAAGCATCTGTGGGGGAGTGGCAGCTAGTGTTTGTGCTTGTATGGTGTGTGCGTGGGTGGGGTGCCATTGATGTGCTTGTGAGTGTGGAATGGGGTGGGGGGTGGGGGGCCTGCATGGTTGAGTTGTGGTGATGGGGTGGGGTGCGACTGCGTGGGGAGTAGGATGGGGGGGGGTTGCCATTGTGTGTAAGTTGGATGGGGGGGGGCCATGGTGTGTGAGTGTGGATGGGTGGGGTGGCGGGTGGCCATCTTGGTGTGTGTGTCGGAGTGGGGTCGGATATTGGGACGGACTGGATGCAGGGATGACAGAAGTGCGATGGAGGGGCATTGTGTGTGAGTGTGGGATGCGGAGATAGGTTTTCTGGCTTATTGTGTGCGTGTGTGTGTGTGCTGTGTGTGCGCGTGTGGTGTGCGTGGCCGATACACGATGGCAAATGGACAGTAGCGCGCATGGGTGGGGGTTGCATGTGGGGTGAGGTGATGGGGGGTGGGGGGGGGTGCATTGTTGTGAGTGTGGATGGCGACGGGGTGTAGTGTGTTGGTGCTGGTGGTATGTGTGCCGTGTGGGCATTGTTCGTGAGGGGATGGGGGGGGTGCATTGTGATGTGTGATGTGATGGGGCGGTGTTGGTGTGGTGGCGGGGGGCGTGTGGTGCCAATTTGTGTGTGTGGAATGGGGATGGTGGGTGGGGGGGGGCCATTGCAGTGTGGAGTGTGGTGGCATTGGGTGTGGCGGTATGCGGCCGGGAGGAGGTACGACTTCCTGTGTGAGTGTGTGGAATTGATTTACAGGAGGCGGATGGGGGGGCCATTGTGTGTGAGTTGGGATGGGGGGGTGCATTGTTGTGAGGTGGATGGGGGGGGAAGGGGGTGCATTGTGTGTTGATGTGGCGATGTAGGGGTAGAGGGGCTGGGCTGGGTTGCTTTATTGCATGTGTGTGTGAGCGTGGAGTGTGTGTTGTGGATGGGGGGCAGTTGGCTGCGCGTGTGTGTGTGATGTGCGTATGCGATACACGATGTGTTGAGGCATGGGATGTATGGACGGAGAAGGGCGATGGGTGGCCATTGTGTGTGAGGTGGGTATCGGGGGTGGGGCGGAGGTTGCAAGTGTACATGTGTGAGTTGCGAGGGAGGGGTGGGGGGTGCATTGTGTGTGAGTTTGGATGGGGGGCGTGGGGTTTGCATTGTGTGTGAGTGTGGATGGAGGGGGTTGCAGTGAGGGTGCTTTATGTGTGAGTGTGGATGGGGGGGGGGGGGGGGTGCATTGTGGTGAGTGTGGATGGGGGGGGGGGGGGAGGGGTGCCATTGGGGTGTTTGTGACGTGTGTGTGTTCGTGCGCAGTGTGTTGGTGTGTGTGTGGCCGTGCGAACACGAATGCAATGACAAGTAGTGCATGGGGGATGGGGGGGGGCGGGAGTCTAATATTGTGTTGGAGGGCTGTGGATGGTATTGTGTGCGTGTGTGTGCGGGTGGGGGGGTGCATCTGTTGTGTTAGGGTGAGCGGGGGGGTGGGGGGGTTGGCAATTGTGTGTGATGTGGATGGGGTGGGTGGGGGTGGGTGGGGTGTGCAGTGGCTGCTGTGTGAGTGTGGATCCGAGGCGGGGGGGCGGGGGGGGTGCATGGTTCGAGCGCGAGGCGAGTGTGTTGCGTGTGTGTCGTTGTGTGTGTTGTGTGCCCGTGTGGATTGGGGGGGGTGGGGGCATTGTGTGTAAGTGTGGATGTTAGGGTGGTGTAGGGGGCATTGGTGTGTAGTGGTGGATGGGGGGTGGGGGGGGCATTGTTGTGTGAGTGTGATGGGGGGTGTGGGTGGGGGGTGCATTGAGTTGAGTGTGGATGGGGGTGGGGGGGGGGTGCATGTGAGAGTGTGTATGGTGGGCCGTGTGGTGGTGCGTGGTGGGGGGGGTGCATGTGTGGAGTGTGGTCGGGGTGTGCATTGTGTGTGAGTGGTGATGGGGTGGTGCAATGTTGTGAGGTGTGGATGGGGGTGCGGGGGGGGGGGAGGGGGGTGCATTGATGTGCGTGTAGGGGATGGGGGGGGGGGGGGCATTGCGCTGTGTAGAAGTGCGAAATGGGGGGAGGGGGGGGGCCTTCTGTGTGAGTGTGGAATGGGAGGGGGGGGTGGGGGGTGTCTTTGGTGGTGGTGAGTGGTTGGAAGGAGTGGGGGCGGTTGCATTGGTGTGTGGAGTGTGGATGTGCGCGGTAAGAGGGGGTGGTAAGAGGTGCATTCTCTGTGTGCAAGTGTGGATGGAGTGGAGGGGGGTGCAGTTGTGTGTTGAGTGTGGATGGGGGCAGGGTGGGGGGGCATTCTGGTGATGAGTTGGAGTGGTCTGGTGGTTGTGGGCGGGGGCGTGTGTTACGTTTGGTGTGATGTGGCATGCTGAGTGATGGGTGGTATCTGGTGGTTGCGGTAGGGAGCGAAGGGGTCGTTGCATTGGTGTGAGTGTGGATGGGGGGGGCATGGTGTTTTGTGAGAATTTTTGGGAAAGGTGGGGGGTGTCAGTGTGTGTGGTGTGATGGGGGGGGGGGATCAGTTGTGGTGATAAGACAGTGTGTGTGTGCGCTGTGTTGTGTCCTCTTATGTGGCGTGTGTGAGTGTGCGAGGTAGCAGTGTTGTGTAGTGTGGGCGATGGGGTTGGCGGGCCGTGGTGGGGCTGGCATTCGTGTGTCGAGTGCTGGGTGGGGGGCGGGGGGGGTGCATTGGTGTTCAGTGTGGATGGGGGGGGTGGGGGGGTGCATGTGTGTGAGTTGATGGGGGGTGTGGGTGTGTGCGGGTGCAGTTGTGGTGAAGTGGGATGTGTTGTGTGGGGGGTGTTGCGTGGTGTTGCATTGGTGTGTGATGTGTTGGATGGGGTGTTGAAGGGGGCATTGTTGTTAGTGTGAATGGAATGACCGTGTGGGGCGGGATGGGGGGGTGAGCATTGAGCTTCTGCTAGTGTGGTTGTTGAGGGGGGACGGGCACGGGTGGAGGGTTGCATGAGGGTGTGTGATATCGGATGGGGAGGAGAGAGGAGAGGGGGGGCAAATTGTGTGGCAGCTGTGGATGTGTTACAGAGAGGAAAGAGCGAGGATGAGAGGACGACGATGAACTTGTGTTGTGTGAGATTGGGGGTAGGCGGAGGGGACTGCGTTGTGATGTGATGCGTTGGCCGGGCTACGCGAGTGATGAGCGCGTGATGTGAGTGGGCACTGGCTGTGGGATGTTGTGTGGTAGCGTATCGATATATTTATTTCGTTTGTTGCCCGTGTTGTTGGTGTTGTGTGATACGTGTCGGTGTTAGTTTGATAGTGCGCGGGGCCTTGTGTGTTGGTGCGGGGGGTGGCGCTGCGTGATTGTGTGAGTGTGGATTTGTGGAGGGCCGGGGGGGTGCATTGTGTTGGTGTGTAGATGGGGGGTGGGTGCATTTTGTGATGAGGTGATGTGGGGAGAGGGGTGGGGGGGCATTTCTAGTGTGAGTGTGGAGGGGGGGAGGAGCGGGGGGGGCTGCACTTGAGTGATTTGGCAGTGTGCGTTTAGGCGGTGGGGGGGTGCCAGTTTGTGTGAGTTGCGATGGGAGGGAGGGGGCTAGCGGCCAGTGCACTTGTGTTAATGTATGCGAAGGAGGGGCATTGTGCGCTAAACTATGCAGTATGTGGTATGAGGTGTGGACGGAGTGTGGCTGTCGTGGCGCCTAAGACGGTGGCATGGTATGGTCTGGAGTGCTTGTGTGTGTGGCATGGTGCGTGTGGGGTGTGCTCATTGTGGTGTGATGTGGTATGTGGTGGAGGAGAGGGTGTGCCATTAGTAGTTGCGACCTTCACTCTCTCTTC